>JAHDVE020008280.1:0-188100 GCA_022606495.2 Halesus radiatus
GATAATAACAGAAGAGAATGTACGAGACGATGTATGAATGTTAATGAAGCAAGAATTGTATGCCAAGATCGAGTTGTTTGGTGGTTCGTCCTCCCTGCCTACACTTGTGGAGGAACGGCGTAATGGTTAGCTAGTTAGTTATATTTTATTGATTAATGGCATTTAAAGGTCAGACAAGAACTTAGTTCTCCCAACTTCTATATTTTCATTATTTCTTCTTAATATCGGCTTACAGTGCTCTAAAACAATGCGGTTGCAATAGTCCCACTGCTCCGAGCGTTGGGCCCATTTTATATGGCCTTCGCATTAAAACAGCGCGTTAAAGAACGGTCCTACAAAAGAATACTCAACTCGAAGCGTGCTATATTTGTGTGGTTGCCAAAAGGTACACAATGTAAAGTGTTGGACGATATTTAGTACAAAGGCAGCTCTGAAAGATACCCGACGAAAGAGATACTGAAAAAGACAAATGGTCTTCGCGTGTTGCTGACGTACCGCCCTTCTATTCTGTAGTGTACTATAGAAATGTATCGACACAGAATTATAATGAGAAAAATTATGGTGGTAAGACTTTCTGCTCGTAGAAAGGGTGTTTTATAAACGCATAGTATGATATGCAACATAAATATTGCAATTAACATCAAAAAGAGTATCAAGTAAAACTTTTTTTTTTAAATATAAATTGAAATAAACGTCCTTTGTTTTTTTTCACTTTTTCTATATCTGATTTTTTTTAATTGGACGTGTTGGTTGTGTTTAGTCCTACAAAACTATTTATTTATTTTAATATAGTTGCCGACCGGTTTCCCTTATAACTGAACTAAATCAGGGTGTTATGCCTACAACCGTTAGTTATTAACCGCAAGTTAACTCGGGAAAGCTTTACGCGCGGAAAAGATGACTCCCGAATTTACTCCGGCGAAAATGAATACGATTTATGTATGATGTAGAAGAGAGACAAAAGACAGCTGCGAGACAAAAGACAGATGCACCACAATATCAACTTTCTGTCCCATTTTGTTCCAAAAGGGGCTTTTGTAGAGGTACATTCTGTAAATAAAATTCATTGATAACAAGGTGTATTTTTTCAAAAAAAAATTGTCTTATTGATTACTGAAGGGGTTAAACTACATAATTTCGAATGTGATATAATGTGACGTGGTTCCATGATAAATCAACACACACATGTATCGGCACACTTTTTAAAAATAACATAAAGACAAGGTTAGGTTAGATAAGGTTTTGGGCTAGTTTTTTTTTCATTCTTTTAATGACTTTAAATCATTTTCAATCGTGTTTTGAATTTTCCCGTTACCGATGTACGTAACATTATAAATAAAAAATATCCAAGTATTCTTTATTTTCAGTACATTAATAAATGTATGCCGCCATTCTTCGCAATAGTTGGTGGTGTAATGGTCAGCATAGTTAGTTACCTTACAAAAAGTTTATCAGGGTTCGTTAATCGGCCGTGGAAACAAAACAATTTTTTATTTTTTATTAAATATTTTACTTTCATCTTTTTTTAAAATCCATTTATTTATTTTAATTTATATTTCATTAATTATTTTTTAAAAAATGTTTTCTTTAAATAATCTCTATATTTACGAGTATGTTAATAATTTCGCTTGTTATAAACCACTAATTTATTGTATTTTTACGCCAACCGGTATCGCTTAGATCAAGCTTCGTCAGGGCAAACGTAAATTAAGAAATCATTAAATTTAAAATTATAAGATAACTTATTAAATAATCAAACAAATTTATCCTTAGTCAGATTTTAAACATGTTTCCTGTAAATCCATCCCCCTTCAATTAATAGGTTCCCCTCATATGTCGTTATGGAAACCTCTCTTATGTTGTCTCACTCACTCATTTAATTATTATTATGTGTAGTCTATTTTTCACTAATTATGGGTTTGTCTTTTATTATAGGATTATCTTCATCTCTTCATTATTTCCCCATTAAACTATTTTTTTAATATATATTATTGTTGTCTCCCTCTTACACGTAATACTTTTCTTACTTTCTATTTGTTTGTATTATCCTCTCTCACTCTTTTTCTGTACCTATATATACGTAAGTACATTTTCTTTCCCTGTGTGTGCCCCTGTGCAAGAATATTAAGATTTCAAATTAGTTTTGTTTTTCCAGCTTATTTCATTTACTAAACATGATTTTTTTATTATAGTGGAATGTACATTGTCTTCCATGCATCATCGGTGTTATGGAGAATATTGATTTTAAAAGTTCAACATCATAAAAATTCAGCAAGCGCATAACACGTTAAATCAATAAATGATTATAATAGAAGCTTTAAATCGTCTAGAAAAATCAGCATTATACGTATTATATAACGTAATTTTATTATATTACGTTACATTCTCCATAATTCTTCTATCGTTGATATGTTTCCTAACAGATATCATGAAGTTTTAGTAGAAAAAAGGCCATAAATAATAAAATTTCTGTACTCGCATAATGAAGGCTTTTTTGACCCTCGAAAATAATGTGCCCTCCAGATGGGAAGGAATCATAATAATTTATTTGAATGCGAAAGTATTCCTTTGTGAGATATGTAAAAAATATTTTATGTTGTTATTTTTATAGAAGATCTTATTATGTATCTTCTTTATGAGTTCGTTCTTATTAAAAAAAAAATGAAACTTCAAAAAAAAAATACAGCTCTTTGTAAGAATATTTTTTACCAATATCTGTATCTTTGAAATGTGGAGAACCCATTGGGAAGTATTGGATATTTCAGCCAAATAAAACGCTGGAATGAGTCGTTGCTCGAAATGGGGTTAGCCGTGTTTAGTTAGCAGATCCGAATAGCCATGTAGATACTTCCTCCTCTTTCATATCTTCCTTTCCTCTCCACTTCCCCAAATTACAACATATCCCAAATTGGGGATGCCATGATCCCACTAATTACGGACAGTTGGAACTCTTGTGACTTACTTTTTATGAATCTTTAAAAATAAATATATATATATATATATTATGGTTGAGATTTTCACTGGTGTAAGATGTAGAAAAAATTTTCTCGGTTTACCCGCGTAGTGTAGTCCTTAGAAGGACTTTTTAACTACTGACGTTTCGGACAAATCACATTGTCTATCTGCAGAGGCCTTATGTCTTAGGCCTTATGTCTTATAACTGATCGCTTGCGCGTGTCCGTTCAATCCAAAAGTCAAAACCTAAGTGATTGCAAATCATTTTAGTAGTCTAGGACGCAGCATGCGTGTTGATAAAGGGGTGGGGGTAGGGGTGGGGCCTTTAATACGCTGTTTGCGCGTAGTAACCTGATTGGTTTTATTTAGAGGAAGTTGAGGGTAATTCCAATAATTTTGGAAGTGATGTTATCGGGGAATTTTGATCAATTATGACTTTCTAATTGTCGGGAATTCTAAGACAGGAGTTAAAAAGTCCTTCTAAGAACTACATTACGCGGGTAAAGCGAGAAAATTATTCTGCTGATCTGCTGAATGCTGATCAAGTCATGGCCAGAGTTGGCCATGACTTGATCAGCATTCATCTAGTCATGAAGGGAGTCACAAAAACTAATTCCCATGAAGCTGGGTCATGGGGAATGAGTACTTTAAGATTGGTACTAACCTAGAATATGGTAATACGCGCGGCTTCCGACATTTGATAGCAACATGCTACACTAGCGCCTTCAGTGGCGAATTAGTTTTTTCACACATTCTGTGAAATATGTTTTTAATAAATTATAAAAATCTAAAATTCATAAAATAAGTGTTAGTTAACCTACATATGACTTTACCGCTTTTTCGCTTATAAATGAAAAAAATATTAAAGAGGCAATTAGGTTTTTACTTACAATTATAACCATCGCCGATCACCGTTTGCTCTCGGTCTAGTTATTTAGAAAGGGAATAAAATACGATTAATTAAAATTTTCTTAATTTCTTATTTTTAGACTTCTGTTGACCTAGCATATCACATTTCTTATAAATAATTTTGATTAATACATTCTATAACGAGGACATTTAAATATTTTCATATATTTAAAGCATATATAAACAAATAAAAATAATACGATATGTTAAGGCAAAAGAATCCTAAAATGGAAAAAAATATCTCGCAATTTATTAATTGTTTTTGTGTTTAATTCGTAGAACTCCATTTAATTTTTTTTTAAATTTATTGTAAATCAAATTTAATAATGTTATTATTAAGTTCTGCAAGTATTTTTAGTTGTTATTATTGTGACAGCTGTTTCGTCCTTAAACTTTAAAAAAATATATATATTGCAATTTATTAAATAAGTGTTTTATTCCTTTTCTTGCTTGAAATTATCTTATCGGAAAATATATTGATTGTTTTTGTGTTTAAATGGCAGAACTCCATTTATTTATTTTTTAAATTTGACGTAAATCATATTTAATAATGAAGAATTATGTTGGATTTTTTACATTGTGTTTGAATATAATTTCAAGACCAAACTGTGAAATCGTACTCAATATGAATCCTTAATATTGACACACGCAACGTTTTGATAGAATTGATATTCATTATTAAAGTCACTAGATATTCTTAAAATAAAATTCAACATTTTCAAAGCTTTATTGGACATATTGTGTCTATTTGCTTGATAAAATCGAGGTTCTTGTCAAACCATACACCCAAGTGTGTACTCTGTATTTCCTTCCTCCTTCAACATGGGTCTCTTCAAGACCCAGGTTCACTCCTGTCTATCCTCCAAAAGATCCCCACTGCGTCACAGAGGGAAATTATTTCCGTGGGGGCCTCCTGTGTGTAGTAACCGTAAAAAAGTCGTTAATTTCCGCGACAGAAACTACCGAAATATTACTAATAGATTAATAATAAAAAACATTTGATTCATTGATCGATAAAAACTAAAAAATGACATTTGATTGTGTTGAGTTGTAAGTTGTCATCTGGACACCTTATTGAAATACTGGACAAGTTATTTGACTAAATATGGCAATCATTATTATAGTAAGTAGGTAAAATTTTATAAAAAATAAAATCGTTCTTGAATAGGTATGTATACATTTTGTGTAACCCAATGGATCATATTAATTTAAACCATTAATCGCTTCGAAACTCGATGAAATATTGGCAATTTACCTTCAAAGGGAATGTGAAACGAATGGAATCACGGATTCGACAAAGATACCTACTAGAGAGATATTCCGCTACTCGCAGGTTAAATGGTTAAATCATCTGAACCAAGCAACTAATGCCGCTGTATTGATTTTACAGTATAAGTACCTGGGAGTTTTGGGCTTAGGTCCGCTTGATTTGATGCTAAATATTTAACAGAAGCCACGGAACGTTTCAATACTACACTCACTCACTCAGACTAACTATTCACATCCCTCATTCAAGAATCATTTTCAAAGAACATTTTTTTCAGGCGAACATTTTTAAATGCACTTACTTATACATATTTTCTGCTTATACTCGTATATGCTATTAGAGTTTCTTGGAAAAATCCAAAAGAAAGTTCTCTTGAAGTCATCAACTTGTAATATATTTGGGCATCTCTGGTTAGTATCCAAAAAAAGAATTCCATTGGATGATTCTAATGAAAATGAATATGAGTAGAATACCTGGCAGCTTCACCGTCTGAAGAAATAGTTGTAAAAGCGCTACAACCACAAAGTATTCGTCTGCCTTATGCAATCATTGGAATTTTATAAGTCTATGACATCTATCCCAACATGACAAGCGATCGTTTTGCTGCATTGTTGTAGGAAAAACAACGTAATCCTTTTCCAAAGGGCTACGTTTAGGGCTAATTCCACTCAAGGAATTGGGATAAAATGCCTTTAATAATGTTATTACTAAGTTCTGCATGTATTTTAGTTTTTATTATTATGACAGTTGTTTCGGCGTTCAAGGCCATTTTCAAACTGCATTTAATTGGCTTGCATTTTTTTGTTTGCCTAAATGATTACTTATTTTAATGACAGCTTATTTAAAAAAAAAAATTAAAGAGATTAAAAAAATACAACCTACTTAATAACAATTATTTTAAGTGCTTGTTTTGTGAACGAGATTACAATACCTGCACGGAGGCTGGCGAGTGCCGCATCCTCCAGCTTTAGGACCGATCCCTAACTAACTTTGCTACCGATAACAAATAATATGCTACCGATAAATGTGTAGATGAGGTTATAAAACTAAACCACGATAGTCAAGGAGATTCTGTGAAAAATGGGCGCCAGGCAGACGATCGTCTACCGATTAAGAGAACATCAGAACTAAAGCATCGTGGCGCAGGCCTGTACAGTGGCAGAGAACTCGTACACTGGGGAACTAGGGTTCTTTTTAATTGAAAGTGGTAATTAGGAAATCACAATTAGTTATATTGTGGCAAACAAAAGCATTATCATAATTACCGGATAATACGCTGGCTGGACAAATTTAAATAGGCTTGCAATTATGAAACTGGGGTGGATGGACGTGCGACAATTTCATTAAAAAAATCATCACAAATGTACACAAAAACATAGAATATATTAGTAAAATCGATCACACGTATCAAACCAGAAGCCGTAGCAGAAATGATTTGACAATCCCAGTGAGTGCTACCACACGTACCAAAAAACACACACCTATCTTGGACCAAAAATGTACAATAAAATCTCCCCTGAGGTTAAAAACTGCGAATTGTCATCCTTCGGCAATAAATATTACCGAATGACTTATTGACCGTTAACGCGAGAACATGTTAAGAAATATTACTTAACCGTTATATATTTTTCTAATAGCAAGTAAATTTAGTTTTTTTTTCTTTCATTCTTCTATATCTTTATTTTATTTTTATCTGGTACAATTTCGGAATGTACCGAAAAGAGCTTGAACAATAAATTATAAATAATAAAACAACTTGCGACTCGAAATCATGAAATCCCAAACATATTTAATTCCTGATAACAGGCAATATGTCTAGTTATGAATTAACATCGAACAGGCCAACATAAAGTTCAACTTCATGTACCTCAATTGATGATAAATTACTATTATTATAAATTTAATTATTTGTTATTTTGCAAATACAAATGTTAAATGTCAACGTAAATGAATAAATGAATAAATGAATAAATGAATAAATGAATAAATGAATAAATGAATAAATGAATAAATGAATAAATGAATAAATGAATAAATGAATAAATGAATAAATGAATAATGAATAAATGAATAAATGAATAAATGAATAAATGAATAAATGAATAAATGAATGAATGAATAAATGAATGAATAAATAAATAAATAAATAAATCAACGAATGAATAAATGAATAATGAATGAAAATGAAATGAATAAATGAATAAATGAATAAATGAATAAATGAATAAATGAATAAAATGAATAAATGAATAAATGAATAAATGAATAAATGAATAAAATGAATAAATGAATAAATGAATAAATGAATAAATGAATAAATGAATAAAATGAATAAATGAATAAATGAATAAATGAATAAATGAATAAATGAATAAATGAATAAATGAATAAATGAATAAATGAATAAATGAATAAAATGAATAAAATGAATAAATGTATAAAATGAATAAATGAATAAATGAATAAATGAATAAATGAATAAATGAATAAATGAATAAATGAATAAATGAATAAATGAATAAAATGAATAAAATGAATAAATGAATAAATGAATAAATGAATAAATGAATAAATGAATAAATGAATAAATGAATAAATGAATAAATGAATAAATGAATAAATGAATAAATGAATAAATGAATAAATGAATAAATGAATAAATGAATAAATGAATAAATGAATAAATGAATAAATGAATAAATGAATAAGCTACGGCTACGGTAGATACGTTGGACGTCGGCCGTCGACGACGAAGATGGATGCGATGTTTGCCGCTGCCGATCACGGAATGCTTGCATCGCTGTCTTTACCGAAGCCCGCCCCTAAATTTGGCCAGGTGACCAACCGTACAAAAGATAAAATCAATCCAGATGACCAACTTTGACGAATATACTACAATATCTATGGCTATATAAAAGCCAAGACACAAATAATTATAATTTATTCAAACGATTGGTATTCACTTTGTGGCGTCATTATTAATAAATGAATTTAAAAATATACTTAGTATTCACAACTTCATAAATAAACATTGATATATATTGTTTCGAAAGCGATGCATTATTCATATATTCCTGACGATGAAAGCATCGCTCTCGAAACATGTATGTAGTAATGTATATTTATAACGTGGTAAATACTAAGTATATTTTTAATTAATTTATTCAATTATTAATTCTTTCTAAAGCATGTACAATAATGGCCTTCAGATTTTGGATTTCATTCGCAATATTACCCTAAAAAATGTTGAATCTTGGCTATTTTTGCCGGGCGCTAGAGTGGCGTTACCCCTCGAATGAGTTGGGGAAGGAAATAAAAGAAGACATTTTAATCCGGATCTAAAAGAAGTTCAGTTTTAAATGATGGTGGAAAAGCAAATGCCAGAAGCTGCTTTACAAAGAACGGCTTTCAAAGACGATTTTTTCACATTTCGTCGGCGGATTTTAACGAGGACGTAAAAACTAATCTATTGCACTCAAGAAAGACACTGTAATTAATTATGGGTAAAGCTTTGATAATTGTTTATTTAAGTTAATATTAATGTGAAACATAAATGGAAATAGCGTTGTAAAGATAAATGAAAACTTAAAAAAATTCTGTTTTTCACAACCCTGGCTTTCAAAGGTTTGCCGAGTATCAAATAAGTACTCGGAATTGGAAACCAATCTTTACATTAGTTTCCAACAAACAATAATGACGTTAAATAAATTTCAAAATAAGCAGGACAAATCCGTTTCATACTATTTGTATGGTCTCTCTTAAGAAGTGCAATTTGTATTGAACGAAATGATGCAATCCTCCAGCATCAATGAGATCTCATCTCGTTTTGTGCATACAAATACTATTCTGTTTTCGATTTTCTCGTCGAAGCCTTCCAAGTCCAATACCTACCCACTGCTTCAGGGATATTCAACGATAAAAAGAGAAACGCGAATTCTGTATTTTTGCATACAATTTTTTTTGTCGCTGTGAGCGATAATAGACCTTGTTAGATAATAATATACCGTAGCCAAACAAAAACATGTCCTTACTTTTTAAAAAAACTTTAAAAATGCAGTCTTTTCATAAATTATTCTAGTACACTTTTCAAGCACAGGATAATTTTTTTTAAATATGTAAATCAAAATGATTAACGTTATTAAAAAAATCTGCATATTTATATTTTGATATTCAAAGCCATAACTGCCGTTAGATGTTATTATATGATGACGTTATTGAATTCGATTTATTTAAACTGTGACACTATTATATTTTAAGTAAACACAA
The DNA here is from genome assembly GCA_022606495.2 of Halesus radiatus. Lineage (NCBI taxonomy): Eukaryota > Metazoa > Arthropoda > Insecta > Trichoptera > Limnephilidae > Halesus > Halesus radiatus. Next base: position 9,398 of record JAHDVE020008280.1, read on the forward strand.
TAATAATGTTAATAAATGCTAAATATTCACATTATCACGTGAAATAGCAGATTTTTGTGGATTAACTTCTTATAGCAAAAAGTATAAATCGCACAAATTTTAGTTGTTTAACTCTAATTTGTTTATGCTACTCTTATTACAAGTAATATCTTCTTTATCTATACCTTGTCTTAAGCCAATTTGACTACAACTCTTCAATGTGGTCAGTTCATTTTTAAATAAAGATTAATAAAATTAAAAATTACTCCACAATTTCTAAAGGTTTACATAAATGTCTTAATACCTAATGTTGAAAATAAAGTTGAATCTTCATGTCGTGCTTACCATTTTTGTTCTAAATGAATTCAAAATTACGCTCAAAATAGTTAATAATGATTTGAATTTTCTAACCTAGTATATATTTAACTTTCCGAAATGCCAATTTTTTTTTTTTTAAGTTTGATTTTTTTTTTGTTTTCTTTTAACACCACCAAAAATAATAGAACCTTGAAGGAGGTTCTGGCTGAACCGAAAACGTTGACGTATTCAATAAAGCGATGTTAATAAAAATGAATATCGTATTCAAATTTGATTATATCTAACCATAAAGTTATTGCTTCCTGTCAAAGTTTTTCATTTTTTTAAGCAGTTACTCTTCGCTCCCTGAAGAAAATAATTTTCCTCAGAGCCCATGTCATCTTGGGTATACTGTTTTGAGGGTCTTTTTGAAACACAGGGGTCAGAAAATAGATATTTTAAGAAACAACTGCTATCCAATCAATCTCATTACTTCGTCCAGTTTTTATAGCGGGAATGCAATATAAGGAATGAGGTTTTTCCCTCCTGACGTTGAACGATGGTCTTCAAATAAGAGGTACGGAAATGCCTCAGGAAGCCAAATTGCATTTCGTCTTATTTCATTTCCAGTGGTTTCCAGAGCATGTTCGATCAATGCGAATGCATTTTTCAAACAAACACGAAAACACTGATGCGGAAATCCCTTTCCTCTATTGAATTTCACGGTTTGATAAAATATGAAATTATTAGATTGGATTAGAACAGTTGAGCGGGGCGATTGAATATTGGTAGGAATGTAAGTTATACTTGTGAAGAAAAATAATGACTTACTATTATTTGTGGAAGATGTTCATGTTTGCATTAGAAATAATATTATTTGTGTTTAATTCGTAGAACTCAATTTAATTTTTTTTTTAGTTTTTAGTTTAACTCTTACATATAGAAAGATGGGTTTTTCGATTAAATATACTTAAATAATTGGAAATTAATAAACAAACGAATGATTGTAACAAAACATAAATTAATACAATAATGAAAATTATTTATTCCCCCCTTCTCAGTATGTTTAAACGACCTAAACAATAAAATGTGTTTTTTTAAATCAATTAAGAAAACATTGTCATTCAAATACAGGAAAACAAATAATAAATTAAAGTACTCCAGGGAATGGTGAATTTTAATTATTTTCTAATCGGTTTTAAGGGTAATAAATATTTTTTATCACCGTCAAAATTAGAATAGGGTGGGAGTAAATAAAATAATACAAGTAAGTTGTCGCAATGTGCGCAACGCCGAAACAGCTGTTACAATAATAAAACTAAAATACTTCCGGAACTAAATAATAAGATTATTAAATTTGATTTAAGTTAAATTTAAAAAAAAATATATATTATTAAATGCTGCCCATGAAGTGAAAAAAATGTCGAAAACGTCTATCTTTTTTTATTTAATAAAAATATTTTTTTTTTTAATTTTGCCTAGAAGAAAATAAATAACACTGCATGAAATAATAACCGAACAGTAAAATAACTGAAAACATGAATACTATAGCATGCCACTTTTAAAGTCATTAAGCTAGGCTGAAAAAAATTATGACCTACTGCAATGGTAAAGCTCTCCAAAAATTGATTTTTGTTGTCAGTTGCAAAAAGTTGCCAGTTTTGTAAAGGAAGTACCTACTAAAGATAGATTTAACAAAACGTGATATGGTTTACTCAATGATAAAAATAACTGGACATTGTTCATACATTGCCAATAGTTAGTTTTTCGACCACATAGACTGTACTGTCTACATGGTCGAAAAATGTATCACAATTTTTACACTATAAACCACATAACTGAGGTAGCCAGATCTTCTTGTAGGTGTATATTGCATGGAAAAAAATTAGACATCTACTTATACATAATAACATTATGCATAAACATATTTTAGGCTATGCAGCTTAATCTGAGTCATCACTGGTAAACCTTTCAGGTTTCCTAGTGCATTGATCTATACAGGTTTTATTGCTCTGAATGTGCAAAAAAGTTTCATTAAAAGGGTCGTTACAAATGTACATAAAAATATAGAATATTCTAGTGAAATTCAACACATATCTCAAATCAGAAGCCGTTTCAGAAATGATTTGACTATCCTAGTGAGTGCTACCGCAATGTACTTAAAAACACATACCTATCTTGGACCAAAATATACCACAAAATCTCCCCCGGGGTTAAAAACTGTGAATTATCATCCTTCGGCAAAAATATTATCAAATGGCTAATTGACTTGGGAAGAAAGGAGTCCGATAACCTGTTAAAAAATATTACTCAACTTTTAAAATAATTACTCGTTTAAAAAACAGTTTTCAATTAATCCCGTAAAGTTGCCAAAATGGAATTATGTAATTTACCAAATACCGAAAAATATTAATTTACTGACTAAGGTGTTATGAAAACATTAAAAGATATTTCGAAAACACGACAAATATCTCACCAAAACGTATTTTTTTGTATGTTCATTTATTCAGTTGATCACAACAATCAGTTGAAGATGATAAAAAAACGACCATTTCAAATAATCAATACCCAATTTATGACTCAAATTGAAAAAAACTACACACAGTCTTCCTTTGGTGATAGAGCAATGCACGCTATTGTGATATATCAACCAATCGAATTCACCTTCAATAAAAATGCTTTAAAGCTAGACAAAGAGAAAGGGTTTATCCAAATTTTTATTAATCGATAACAACTATTGTAGGCACTTTTAAACAGAATTTTACCATAGCTTTAATTATTTACATAAGCTTTTATTTGTTTTTTTTTTTAAATGTCGTCGTAATAATCTTTTACATGATAATTATTGTTTCGTAGGTAATTTCCTTTCGTTTTGAATAGTCAACAGGTTCAAAAATAACACGCAATGACAACGGTTTTAAAGTACCTATATTCCTTCAATCAATGCAAAAAGAGGTATTCATCTGGCGTCTCGTTCTAAATAAATTTGTGTTAGATGAAATATCTCAGACTCAGGATATTATCTTAATCAGGATTGTAAGCACAGGGGAGATTTCGGAAATGTGAGATTACTTTTAATTTGTACGGAGACGTGACTCGGCGCCCATGTGGAATAATACTTTTTTTTTTTAATATCATCTAATATTAATTGTAACTAAATAATTAATAAAGCAGTGTTATAAATGAATTCAGTCAGTAATTTAATAAAGGTTATTTATCAATACATACATCGTGAATTCTTAAATATTTTCTTCAAATTTCTAGTCGTATTTTATATTTTAATTGTTTTTGTGTTTAATTCGCAGAACTCCATTTAATTTTTTTTTAAATTTAATGTAAATCAAATTTAATAATGTTATTATTAAGTTCTGCAAGTATTTTTAGTTGTTATTATTGTGACAGCTGTTTCGGCGTTTAAGGCCATTATCAAACTGTGGCTAATCCACACATTGTGACGACTTATTTATATGATTTAATTTACTCCCACTCCTTTAAAATTTGAATGGATAATGATTTTTTATCGGTAAAACTGATTTAGTTAGAAAGCAATTAAAATTCTGAATTCTGTGAGGTTTTCACATTTATAATGTGTTTTTACTCGTATTTAACCGACAATGTTTTCTTAATTGATTTATTTAAATGTATTGTTTTGATAATGTGAACATACTGAGAAGCGGTGAGTATATAATTTTCCTTACTTTATTTAATTAATGTTATATTAGGATCATTCGTTCGTTTGTCGTATTTTATATCTGTACGAAAAGTCACAATTTTTTGTACTTTTTTAATAAAAATTTAAGTTTCAAAAACAGCGCAAAACAAAAATTATGTTCAATAATTTGCATGGATGAAAAATAGCATAATGAGGTCGATATCAAAAAATGCATAAACAAGATCCTTCTAAAAATTGGAAGAGCGATATTACGGGTTGCCACACTTCACTCCCACATAACGCACTGACTACGAAGTAAATTGCAACTCTCAAGCGTGCGCAATGCGCAGTGGTCTCGAAATGCGTGTTGTGCACCATGTATTACACTTGAATGGGTTTTTATTTGACATCGCGCAAGAGTTTCACCGCCCGAGCCAATAGGGGTATTGCACGCCACCCGGAAAATTAAAGAATAAATAAAAAAAATCACTTAATTTTCTTAGGAATAATGTTGTTTCTCTTGTTATAATTTATAGTATTTTATTTGACTTCATTTTGAATCTGTTACCTCTGGGCACTAAAAGCCGCAGAGAAGCAATGACAAGAATTAAATGGAATATGCACCGGCTCATTGGATTAAAAAATATATACTATTACTTTTTTAATTATAATTCAATTCTTCGTTTGTGTGATAGTTCTATGAAGCAATATATGATTATGACATTATTTTTAACAAAACATTACTTACCTTTCAATCATCATTGCCAAGTTTTATTACAAAATATATAAAAATGATCAATGATAGCAAGTCTTAGTGAATCATTAATCGTTACATATAATTAAAAAAATACTGAAAAGTTATTTTAAAAATAAGAAGCCAATGGAATAGGAGTATCTTAATAAGCCAAAAAACTGTTTTAATTTCGTGTTTGTAAAATTTTCGATCAATGAGCTATGGTCAATTTCATAATAACTACTAAGTAATTCCACTATTTGACGGCCTCCATGGTCGAGGGGAAAGGCTCTCGACTACGAATCTGAAGGTCGCGAGTTCAAATCCCTGCGTGCGCAAGTAATTTTTATTTTATTAATTTGTGTTGTTTCACAATTAATTTATTTAAAAATAATATATAGTATATTTGTGCACGTTCCAGAGTGGAAGATACTCTCAGTATAGCCCTGATGAAAGACCACCATTCAGAATTGAAACGTTGCTTGAAATGTCTTTTAGCCGTGTTTGGTGACCAGATCTGAATATCCAGGTATTTCCCCTTTCCCCACCTTCCTATCCCCCTTCTCCTCCCCCCCCCACCCAATACCTTCAGCCTCACAACATTCCCCTATTGGGAATGCTATAGTCTCACTGGCTCAAATTTAAAATACATATTAATATTTGAATGTTTAAACTTTGTTTTTTTTTCTTTATTAAAGCTATGGCCTGTCTCTAATAAATGTATAGCAAACTCGGAGTAGTTAATATTTCAATTATTTATATATGTTAGTGAATAACACGGGTGTGTCGAAACCGGCAGCAAATACATACAATTAAGTAACAAATGTACATAGTGGATAAAACTCTTTAAAATAAAATGTTTAGAAATTGTTCCATAAATACCGAAGAAATACAAAAAAAAATCGATTCAATTTTTTTTCAATTCCTCGGGGCTTGGAAGCGGTGGCACATAATAACCAATATTTGAATTTCACAATTTTTCGGGTATTCAAAATTAGTGAAATATTTTGAGTATTTTTGGCAGTGCAGAAATATCCTACATTTAGAGACAGCGGATAATGTTCTTGAAATATTATCGATTAACTTTATTTGCAAATAAAAAAAGAAACAAAACGTAATATTTACACTCCACCCAACAATAAAATATATTTTCACGATGGTCCAGGTGAAATATCACTATTTTGAATAATTCAAGCATTGATGACAAGTGACTTTGTTCTTTCCTTTTCCTATATTCTCTCCTTTCATTTCATTCCGCCTCACAATATTCCCCGATGAAGCTTACGATAATAGTTCCCTAAATATAATTTCTATCTCTACGTATTATTCGGTGGAATGTATTCACTTTCAAATAGGTTTTAGGGCGTAAACAAATAACTTGAACTTTTCATTTTGTAAAATTGGTAAAAGTGGCACGCTACTGCCCACAGGCGTTTATCGCCGCAATAAATCACTTAACACGCACATAAGTAATCGCGAGCCGCCTTTGAGAGCATCGCGTGATAAACAATTAAACGGAAAGTTATGACCTGAAATAATACATTTTGATACGCAGTGGGCCTAACGTAATGCCTTCCTACACTAAACCCACTGTAAAGCTTTCAGCAGAGCGGTCGTTTGATTGTTAAACCCTCGATTACAAGAAGTAAACATTGTTTGATGTATTATGTTTATTCCCAGTTAATTATGATGCATCGTTTAGCCTTCTATTCACTTTAGTTACACTCCCGCAGGAGGTTAGATAACGTGAGCATTTTGTAATTTATAACCATTAGAGCGCTTTCAATCTGGGCACATTGTTTTATAGAACTTCTCTTCGTGAACATTGATAATATAGGAAGTATCCTAAATCATCTAATTATCAAATAAAAACTGTATGGATATCAGTCTGAACACGGGAAACACTCATTCAGAGATATTGACGATTGCCCATTTGAAATTAACACAAGTTACCCACTTGTCTAACTAGACAATACGTTTTGTTTCACGAGATATTTGGTTCTAACGGCCAGCAATGAAAGATTTAGATCAGCGAAGTCGAAGTATCCATTTCAAATTGTTACACAATATATAATTTATTATTTCTTTGATTCGAATGATTTGGAAACAAATTTAATAACCCAATTTGATGAAAAGTGTTTGTTTAAATCTATTGAAATCAATACTGCGGGGAGAGACAAATATTTTAAGCCTCATGTTATCTCCGGAGTGGCGAAAGATCAACAATAATAATATTTTTTTACAAATCGGGGTCTATAAATTAAATCGAGTTAAAATTAGTTAAAGAGCTCCAAATTTTGGAAACAAATAATTATTTTGACATAAATAAAGGTTTCAAATATTTACAAACAAATATAACTGGTTTACAATTAGATAAATTAAATTTTTTAGAAATTTGATATTATTAGTGAGCAAATATATATTTTTTTAATATCCGTCTGCTAAATTTATTTTCAAGTTAATATCTATATTTGAAATAGCCTTGGTTGTTCCTCGATTTTGATTAAATTTCCATTTTCTAATACAAATAATACAATAATTAGTGTTATTCCATGGCAAAGCTGAAATCGGTATAAACAAGGTCAAACAATGGCTAGACAATAATCTCCTTACACTGAACACTGATAAAACTGAATTTATTCGTTTTAGTGCAACCCAAGGAAACACAAAACATTATTTTACACCATTGTAATGACTCAACCATTTGTACTTGTATTAACTTAGAATACGTAGGTAGTATAAAGTATCTGGGAATCACCATAGATAAATTTCTGAGACTGGACGAACAAATCAACTCAACTTCCGCAAAGGTCAGAAAACTTACTCACCCATTCACGTCTATTATAAATATTCTCTGTGTGAAAGATCTGAAACTAGTATACTATGCCATGTGCAATTCTCTACTAGAATTTGCATCTTTGGGATGGGGACGGATGTACCAAAACAATATTGGATCCACTAGCGACATCACAGAAAGCACTGCTAGGAGTCATCCTTAAAAAACCTTTTAGGTACCCCAGTGACGTATTATTTGAAGAGATACGTGTTCTCGATGTAAAAAAATTATACATAAAATAAATTATATTACACAGACAAAAACAACGTCACCACTACCCATCCATAGACCATAGTTCCTCCTATTATCATGACATCCCTTGCTCAAAGACAATTTTCAACCTTAGGTCCAAAAATATTTAACATCATAACCGATACATGGAAATCGAAAAGAATAATTGTTCTGGGCAAATTGGTCTATGATTGGCTTCTTGGTTTAGGGAGAGTCAAAAGCGAACACATGCTGACTGACAGTTAATTCTTTATTTTATTTTTTTAATAATGACATTATACACAATCATTACAATAGTGGCGCTTTGGCCATATTACTATTAGCATCACATGGTTTGATTTACTCGACTGAATTTATATTAGATGATTTGTGCTCTTTGGGAAAGGGTACTGGATTAAAAACCCTAACCAAGGAAAGAAAAAGGACAAACATTTGGTTACAAACAATTTACTAAAGTTGCTTTTTATATTACTGAATAAAATACATTTAATTTGTTATTGACTATTTTTTGTACCCTCTTCGGGTTGCATCCCTGAGTTTCGTCATCGGCTCATAAAGCTGTGTGATACCTAACTCAATCGTATCAATATTACTCAATAATATTATCTTTTTTAAGTACCCATTTTCCTCACAGCACCAATCAGTACTTATCAAACACATACATAATTGATTACTCTATCATATTTGTTTTTTTCATCTCTATAAGTACTTAACTATTATACTATACTCAAATTATCTGGTATACGTAAACGAGTACTATATGCTTTTTCTATTATCTCTTTGAACTTAACTACCATTCTATTTTAATTATTATACTATACTCAAATTATCTGGTATAAACAATTGTTTTTTTTCTGTACTATTCTTCGCATCTCTTTATACTGTACTATTTTAACTAAAGTTGTCAATTTGTCTATCCTAAAACGGGATTTGTTCCCAGTTGGGCAGTCAAAGCTTTCTTACTTTTTATTGTTAAATAATGTGTTTCAAATAAATTAAGCAGTATTTTTTTATTCGTTAATACTTAATTATTAACCTTATTTCATTGCTTATTGTTAATTTGTATCTATTTTTATAATTGATCTATGATTATGTAATTATTTTTTTAGTACACTTTATATCCTCTTGATGGAACCATTGGTTTCGAAAAATGTTGATTTTATAAATTGTGTTTTATTAAAAATGGTTTATACAACATAACTCAATAATTTAATAAATATTGTATTTCAAAACAGTTTTCCATAATTAAGGAGTTAATGCCTCAAATGTTTCGATGATGCCCATCACTGGTTTTCGCCCGCCACAGTGAGGTAGAGTAATAATGATACAAGCCGTCATCCTGATCCCGAACCCATTCCGTAGCGTCCCTTATTGAGATTGCATTAAGCCAAACCCAAGACCGCCCCGCGACTCAGTCAAAAGGCCGCATCACAACAAGACTACAACAGCGGACCAAACATTCACGAAGCGGGTTTCGGCACCTAATTAAGATTGATGGCGGATAAAAGTTTATTGTTGTTGGAATTTTGTCGGAACTATCTCGTTATCCAGCGGATGTGAAGGTCGGATGGGGTGGGCGATGTGGGGAGGGGGCGGATATCCCGTAGGGGGCGGCGGACCGGCGGAACCTGAATTAGGGTTTAACTTAAAATCGTATACTACAGGCGTCGTTATTTATCATTACGACGGAGGATACTTGTATGGAAATGTTAGTTATGGAAAATGTGAGTATGTGGGGATATTAAAATAAGTTATTGTATTTAGTTATTATATCCAGTCATTACCTACTCATGTGGTAGAACAGCCTCCTTGACGTCATTAAATTTGTTTTTTTTTTCAATTTATTTTATATATGTAGATACGAGGATATCGGGATGTTCTGAAAAAAAATTAAACAAGCTTCATAGATGCAACGTATCCGTAGGTAAAATCCACTAAATTTGGTAGGTGATTCTACATGATTTTTTTCGAAATTTCTACAATTTAAGGTACTTTTCAGGTATAAATTGTTTCGATGTAAAAAAAACTTCTGTCATGTTGAATCACTTCCCGAAGTTTCTGCACTTTACCCCGCGTATATTATGATGTCAAGGATGCTTTATGGTAAATAAAAAAAAAAAAAAACAGTAATAAATGACGACAACAAAAGATTAAGTTGAATAATAAACAACAACAAAAAAACAATCGATCTGAATTATGAAACGATTAGTCCTTCATAATATATAATTTTGTACCAACTTAAAGCAAGGATTTTTTTAAGGGCGATATTTAAACTACCTACCTAATAATCCTTAAGGTGACATGTCACAAAAATGACGCTATATAAATTATCCAATAATAATATAATTATTATGAACGACATTTATTAGTTGAATGGATTGAATATACACTTCATTGAAAGGTACATGGTGAGCTTTTGACCCGTTTTAACATAATATTATATAACTAACTCGTATCTAAATAATACAAATACATTACATCCTCGGCTATACGTGATGTTGTATATAATGGTGGTAATGTAGCTAACATTAAATATGTGTATAAGTAGTGCATCTAATGGGTTTTCGTTGTACTTGTGTCTGAGCATTTTGAAAGTTACACCGACTAGGATCGTCTGAGCACACTCCTGGGGGTGGAAGAGGTAAGACCCTTGCTAAGTATCGAAATAATGTTTTGCTATTCAAGGACACTGCACTGAAGGCTTCAGACTCATTATAATAATACTAAGCATCTTCGTTTTTTGAATAGTTTAAATTGTGAAGGAAGAACCGAAACTGGTCTAAAACCGTCCACCAGTATACGTGATTTTTTTCTAAAACCACGCCTTTATTCTGTTCCCTAGAATTGAACTGTACTCAACATTTGTATGTTGTGATACCTTTTTACGTTCTGCGGTTATTTCGGTTTCGTGTTTCATTTAGGATATGTCAATATTATCTTCTTCAATGAATACATACTTTAAATGTTTACTTTTAATTTATTTATGTACATGTTTATCGAGATGGTTAACATTCGTGTTTCAATATTAAAATAAAAATCAGGGTAGTGAAAACAAAACTCGTATAGGTATGTATTATATATGTCGTCTCCACGTGGCTTAATCACGGTATGATAATTACTTAGAACGTCAAAACGGTTATCAAAAAAAAAACTAAAAAATTATTAAAAATGAATTATTTTCAACATGTTAAACTAGATTTAAAAAAATAAATAATCGAACTTTTTTATTTCTGCAAATTGAAAATAATAACATTGTTCATGACGTACGAATAAAATTGGTGAAAATTAACAATATGAACATGATATGATTTTTAAATTAACATGAAAGAATCGTGTCATACTTTTTAGTGCGTTAGACGCCAAGAATTTTTTATTTTATTATTTTTGGAATTTTATTATTAGTTTTGGGGACAACAACTAATAAAACTTTCAAAACACCATCCTGATACATGACATTTGCAAATGTAAGAACTAAAACAAACGACAAACAAACATCTGACCAAACCCCTGAAAGTTTGATTGCTTCCGCGCTAATTTCGTTCTCTACCCGAAGATCTTATGTACTGGGTCAGAAGTTAAGACAAATCCTCAAATTAAACAAACACCAGTTCAAACAGCGGCAGAGGAAACTCCGGCAAAGTGGACTAACTCGAGCAGCTAAATGTAGAGATCGGAATTATTCGCAGCTAGTCCGGGATTAGCTGAGCCGTCCTAAGCAAAGCGCTGCCCCCTCGATGTGCGATGTGATGATGTCGCAATATTGCATTAGTTGGTGAAACGGAGAGTGGTTCGTGAATATGGAGGCCGCACATTAGAGAGATATCCATTTTGGAACAATGCAACTGTATGGATTGTTAACATTTGCAAAACTTCAAAATTCGGAAAAAATGAAAGAGTTGTTAGTAATTGCAATTTTACGTATTCGTTGAGCGAATAAGTAGTCAAACTATAGAGGACGATTAACGGTGTGAGGGACCTTTCTCGCTAGACATTTTAAGCTTTAAGGAGTAGGTACTTTGTCTTGAGACAGGGGTCCCTGAGGGCAGTTTCATTCTCCGTATTATTTGTTTCTTTTTGGTATTTACCTGCATTTACTCAGTAGAGGATATTATTATATTACTTTCCTATGTGCAGCTGACACATTTGCTAAATTGAAACGAAAAAGAAATTTTAAACTTTTTAAAGGATCTTTTTTTACAAGATTTTAAGTTAAAACTTTATTTCTTGTTAATTAAAATGCGCATTGGAAAAACCACACATAACCACACACTACGCCTCTCACAATGCAACACTAACTCAAAACAAAACACGTTTATTCACCGCGCTTCACATATTTTTAACACTTCACACAGTCCGTTTTTCTTATTTAAATCATCCCCTCACAACTTCAAACCTGAAATCAATAAATAGCATTCACACAATACACATTACTCAATACGAACTAGATCCATTACCCTCCCCTTACTCCTACCATCCCACACCCACAGGCTAAACTTGGAAATGTTTTGTAATTAAATAATTAGGACACTTGAGTAAAAACTATTATTGGTTCAGTTTTTATATGTACTCGTATTCACCATACTTTATAAAAAATCTGTAGACTGTCGGTTTAAAATAAAATATGACAAAATAAAATTACTCCATGTTTAGTTTCAGTTTTCTCAATAATTCCAGGGTCCCTATAAATATCAGTGGTAGCTCTTGTTAAATAAATGCATTATATGAATATCAAAACTTTTGATATGTGGTCACCATTACTACACATGCATTATCAGAAATGGTAGTCTGTTAAAATTACACGCTTGGTTGCTTGACTCGAGTGACTAAATGTTTTTTGCTAAGCTTTGATTAAATATCGATCTTTTAACTTACATTCTACCCTCACTTTCGAGATTTTGACTTGGTGAGCTTTGCATTCAATATATCTCAAGACATGTTGTAGGAAAACGGTAGAAGCTTGTTTCGGATGCCGAGCTTTTCCAGAATCGATAGATTGGTACGCCTGGCTGTCCATTGTATCAGGAGCATTCTTCTCTAAACCGCATACTGAGATCGTATCCTTCGTCAAAATTGCCAATATGTAAAGCAATTTTGAAAACGATGGTCTTCATTACGAAGGTTTTTCGATTAGTCTACGAATTACCTACGTTCACTATCATAATATGTTGTGTATTTTCTGTAGAAAATCTGATTCTGTCTGTCACTGAAAACTTGCACGTCGATTATAGAGTGAATATGACGTGAATAATTTAGTTTCTTACTGCATTATGCAACCACATTAAGCATAAAGCAGAAAATCTTTGTGGTGATGCACAATACGTTAAGAGGGAAAGAGATTATTTTTTAATTCGAAATAATGATATTATTTTTAATGTATCAATTAATTTGTAATGGTCGTAACTATTTTATATATGAAAGACTTCATGAAATTTTAATACTAGAGACAAGGAATACCTAAGGTGTTTAAGTAACAATAATTATTCTCAATTTGGTAATCATATTTTGGAAAGAAATAATTCTTTTGACGTAAATAAATGTTTAAAAGGTACGAATACAACTGGTATACAAATAGATAAGTTTGAAATTTTGTAAATTAGAAAAAGTGTTAATAGTCAATTTAATATTATTAATAGTAATATATTTTTTTTAAATAAATAGAGGAACAAACTGGTACAGAGAGTCTTTTTTAACAAAACCTAAACTAAGAACCTAAAAACTATTTCTTGTGTAGTTATATTGTATTATATATAAAATAGGTTTTTAGGTTCTTAGTTTGCGCCCTTGTGGTGATTTTTCACAAAAACGGCTCTATACAAATCATCCGATTATTATTATTATTATTATTAGTTGTCTACCAAGAGCCGAACAAGTGTTTTATTTCTATTGCCTTCGCCTTCCCTAAAACCCTCCACATCTGCTGTCTCGCCAAGCCTTTGCAATCTGCCTGAGGAATCCTGAGACCTACCCAGTTACGGGTAGCCCGTTCTGTTTGGCCCCGCCAAGACCAGGATCAGGCAGAGAACAACCTCATACAGTGCTCCCACTTTTAGCACTGGGTGCGAGAGACCAAAAGAGTGGCACCCCTTTAAGGCTTTCCCAGAAAAGATTGAGCGTATTTGGAACCATCGCCCTATATTTACAGATTTGTTCAGACAGATGCCCAGAACTGTCCAGTACAAACTTCTAGCTATTATTTGTATTATTTGAGCAAGTCCCACGAGAATTTTTTTCTGACTAATAATATCTCATGAATAATCAGTGTTACGTACCTACCAAAAAGATGAACAAGCTTACAGTTGTCCGTAAAATTCCACGCAGTCCTGAAATATAAATCACTGGGGAAGTTTAATTTCGTGCTTATTCACATTGGATGTATTTTTAAATATCAAAGAGTGGCTATTCCGGGAAACTGTCGGTTTCAGAAAAGAGACACCAAAAATATAATGCCTTTTCTCTGGCGAAATCATATTATTAATACTGGCAGATATTGTGAGGTTTCTCTTGAGCCATGAAGTTAGTATATTTAATATTAAACTGACTTCAAGGAGTTGAAAATGATGATTTTCTCAAGTAATTAATAACGGTTTTCTAAATAAAGCTTAATATCAAGGTAAAAGTAGAAAGATGGCCGTAAAATTAAAATAGTAAGATAAAAGTAATATAAAAAATATTTACTCTTTATTGGAGAACATTTCGCGGTTTATAACTAATGCATAAATATTATAATAATTATTAAGTAAAACGAACTCTTTATTTTAAATCAATAATTTATTTTTAAATCACCTCCAACCGGTTTCGCTTATCCCAAGCAAGCTTCGTCAGGGTAAAATTTGAAACAAAACAAAAATACATAGAGTGAAAATATATGTAAGTGAAATATACAGAATTTGACAAGAGCGAGAGAGAGACAAAATATAAAACCAAGGAATGGAATTCTAATACAGAGATATGTTTACACGTAATAGAATAGGAAAACACATAAACAAGAAGGAGACAGTACGTCAAAGGAGGGAGGGATTAAGAAGAAGTGAGAAATTTTTAGTTAACGGGAAATATATTTAATATGGGACTTAAAAAATCGGTTGGTATAAATTAGTGCTTTAAAACAAAGCGTTTGTTTTATTCAATAAATCATATGATTAGCTACGAAGTAATAATAATGCACGCCACTGGTATTATCAGTTTATTCAAAATATTTCTCAATATTGTAAGATAATCCCCCGGTCATCATTACTTAAAGACAGAGTATCTTCATTATAAAACAATTCGATGCCTCAGTTCCAAAGTGTAACAACCACAGAGAAGTGCATTTTGAATTCAATGGTCAAATATGACCAAAAAGGTCAATTAAAAAGCATATTTCTGAAATAATTAGGAAACAAGATTTTGGGCAGGTTAAACCTTCTACTGTAGAACTAATTTTTGAAGATTTTGTTGAAATTCTAGGATTGCAAAAAAATATTTTATAAAAAAATTAAAATAGTAAAGGGTTTTTAAAGGCTTTCCCGAGATTTTCGTTATTGTTAGTTACAGTTTGGCTCAAAAATGATTGTGATGTATCTGATTTTGTATTTGGTGATAATTTAGAATTATTATAGTATAGTAATTCATTAATACTGTACACTAAATTTAAAAAAAAATGCATATCATACTGTAAACTTATATACTTTAAACTTTTATACTTTATACTTTAAACTTTTACATCTCATTTGTAATTCATCATTACTCTACCCTAATTGAAAAAAATGCATATCATACTTTAGTCTTTTATACTTTAAACTTTTAAATCTCATGAATTCATTATTTCCGTACAGTAAATTAAAAAATGCATATATACTTTAAACTTATATACTTAAACTTTTACATCTCATACGTAATTCATTAATACTCTACACTAATAAAAAAAAAAGAAGCAATATACTTTAAAAACACAAAAAAAAAACAAAAAAAACATATATATATATTTTTTTAATTTACCGTATGGATTCTTTTATATTATTTCATGTATATGTATATTAATATGAACTAATCTTATCAATTTGACTGTCCTAAAACGGGATTTGTTCCTAGTTGGGCATTCAAAGCCTTCTTAAATATTTTTGTAAAATAACATGTGTTCCAAATAAATATTATTATTATTATTATGGAAGTCTATGTAAATATTTTAAAAACGAATAAATCTAAAGAGTAATAACCACCGTCATTTTAAAATAACCAATGATTTCGAAGAACACTTGTTACATTTTGGAACTGATAGATATCGGTATTCTAAGCATTGAAAATGTTTGAGATGTCACACTATGGAACGAACGCATCGAATTGATATGTCGCACTATAGAAATCCGATTGATGTTGTATAAATTGCCATGTGCCTCGATTATTTAAAGATATTAGTATTATTTTAACGATAACAAATGCACTTCTGTAATAAATAAATAATTTTGTACCTATATCGTATATTGACTTAACGCACGACTAGTTTAAAACATTGCTTATTTTAATAAATAGAATAAAGAGATAAAACGTGGAATCACAAGATAGCGATAGTCAAAATTAAAGGACGTGGCCCTCCTTTGTATTTTGCTTATATGAACCCAATATCTATTTAGTTTTGCGAAAGACTGTGATACTTCCTAAATGATTCTCGACGACCTTTGGTAGAAAAATTTGGGAGGCTCCGTAAAAGAATTAAAAAATAGGCAAATTACTAATTTATGGGTGAATTTTGAAACTCACTCGAATGAAGCAATGTTTAAAACTGTGGTATCTATCGTTCTTAGGCCTCTTTAGCATTTTCCTTGTGCACAAATCAAATGCTAAAGATTTATTCCAGCAATTTGTCGCAACATGATTTTGATTCAATGATTTGTTTTTTTATTTTTTATTTCGTCATCAATATTTTATCATGATACCTTCTAACAATAATATTGTAAATGACAGCGGTTGCCCCACCAGTGCGACTATAGGAACACGAAAGCGACTAGCATCTAGTTAGCTGAGTAACTGACTTAAACTTGTTTCTCTTTTTTTTATTTTTTTTGTGTTGTGCAGGATATACATGTACGTTTGATTATATAATACTTTGACTGTCAAACTAGGTAGAAGGATATCCCATTTTAGTTGTTGTGCTTTTCCATAATGAACATTTGAATTGTGTTCGTAAACTGTTGTTATAAATATATTTTTTAAATAAAGCTTTTATGGTGCATGATTAATTTAGCAAAATGTTGGTATATTCCGCACCGGAAACAACCACACTAGAATAAAAACATTTATGAAGTTATTTAGGTTGACTAAAAGGCAACAATGATTTCATTCACCCTTCTATAATTCGAGTAACTGCACTAAATCCAGTCGGAATCAACTAATAAATCGAGGTGTTAAATAGCGAACACAGTGCCAGTTCAATTATTTCAATCTGAACTTAATAGCTAAAACGCGTAATCTACTCTTCAAACTGACATCTAGTTGGATAGGTTTAATACCTCCAAGTGTGCGAGTGTGCAAAGTATGCACGTGAACAGTGTGTTCAAGTGTGCAGATGCAGTGAGTGCAGATGGTGGAACGATATGCACACTCTGAAACAAACGTCACGTTAAATCGGGATATACGTTTCACAGCCTGACGCTTGTGCAATTATTTATGCAGGTATAATTAAACATATCTGCTACGCTGGGTTCGGATTTTCTGTCTCTGTCACTGTACACAGTATTCTAGTGTTTTTTTTATGGGATATGTTTTTGGTAAATTGGTTGTTTTAATAGCATTACGTCTATACAACGGATCTAGAGTGTCACTAAATAATACACCAAAAGTTTATAATTGAATATATTCAGTAGGCACGCTTTTCAAAACAATAATCGGTAAGGTAATGTTTATCCTTCAATTCGAATCCAATCCAGCATTTGGAATTTGCCCGATCCTCGCAGGTGACGTCTGGTCAAGTAGTTCTCCGCTTGGTCGGCAGAAGCAACATTAGTGCCTCTGGCGAGCGGATTGCGGACCAATCGCCTGTAGCGGGAATATTCAAATATGCAGCTAACAATAGGACATAATTGGGTTATATCATATTTCCAGATAATTTCGTACTGATAAATGTTTAATGGTATATTCATATCTACGGGTACCGTGTAGTGTTGACACGTACAGTGGAAGAGAGTATTCACATTACACCGTGTATGAATGTGTTTATAGATAATATAAGCGACTAATTTTGCCGTGCGTGTCACTTTACGTGTTCTTTATTTACTTTAGTTTTTATTAAAAATTTTAAATAAAAAAAAAACGAACTTAAAACGTTAGATATATATATATATATATATTTTTATATGAATACCTCACTAGAGTCCCAACTACTCCCAACCGTCTGGAGACAATGAGAATATGTCATTCCCCGTTGGGGAATGTTTTGAGGCTGAAGGTATTGGTAAGGGGAAGGAGAAGGGGAGAGGAAGGTGGGGAATACCTGTCTATTCAGATCTGGTCACCAAACACGGCTAAAAGCCATTTCAAGAAACGTTTCAATTCTGAATGGTGGTCTTTCACCAGGGCGATACTGAGAGTATCTTCTACTCTGGAACGTGCGCAAATATGCTATATATTATTTTTAAATGCATTAATTGTGAAACAACACAAATTAATTGAATAAAAATTACTTGTGCACGCCGGGATTTGAACCCGTCATCTTCGGATTCGTAGTCGAGAGCCTTACCCCTCCATCATGGAGGCCGTCAATATGCAAGTTCTGCAGAAAATCTTCTGCGTTTTATTTAATTCTGGATGATTTGTGTTAAACCTGCATATTTTATGTGTGAATCGTGTTTATGTGTTTTAGTAGCGCAGGTTCACAAAAAAATAGGACATTTCGACAACTACCCTTTTGGTGATTGAACTTCGATAATTTTACTATCTGAATGTGAACTAGTTTCATCTATGCCCGCATGACTCGTATTTCTTGCTATATAAGTAGTGAAAATATTTTCAAAAAATGTATAGGGTATTAAAGCTTTTTTATACTAAGAAGATCATCAAAGCTCATCAAAATAATACATGTTGAAAGCTGAAAAGTTTCATTTCACCTTCAGTTAAAAAAATCTTTTCAAATTTCATGTTATCTTGTTTTTACTTGGACATATCTACATATTTTGTGATTTATAGTGAATACAGTTTTAACACCATCGCAGGCATTTCAAAATTAAAGTTATTTGCCCTAAGTACTGTTATTATTAATAATTTTTTCCACATTTTTAAAAATATTATAAAACAGATTACGGGAGTTCTCAAACTTTAAATTTTACTGTTCTTAAAATTAATATAAATTAATAATAAAGGTAAGGTCGCCGGCCAGAGGCTCTAAAACTAAGGGACATGTAAAACGTATATAGGTGTACAAAAATGATTTGTAATACATTTTTTGTATCGGCGAAATCAACACAATAAAAAAAATTGAGATTTTATTGCTGCATTTCAGATCAGTGAAAGTACCAAAATATGTATTTAGTAAATCGAAAAAAAAATGAATAACCGACTTATTTCATAACGGTTCTAAACACCACAAACGAAAATAAATTTAGATCCTCTGAATTCTAGTTGACAATACTTTCAAATTTATGGAATTAGTCGATATTTTTTAATTCCTAAAAAAAATGTTCTTAAGCATTACATTATAAAAAAAATCTACTAAAACCTGTAGAAGTGAGATGTATGTGTTGTAAAATTTTGTATGACGGTGATAAAAATGTGTATATGCGAAAGATTTCAAGGTTGATTTAAACATAATGGTTAAGATTTAAGAAAGGGATGCTTAGTTGGTTTGGGGATATACAGTGAATGAACTGAGTAAGGAGTATGAAGAGAATATGTGACGCGGAAAAGCTGAGAATGACCGATAAGGACATGACACGATCAAGTGAATCAAATACTTGAGTCGGATCAGAATAACAGAAGAGCGTGTATGAGACGATATATGAATCTGAATGAAGCGAAGAGTGTGGCGAGACAGAGTTTACGAGAATGATTACATTTAAAAAAAAATCTGTAAAAATTTCTCGACCTCTGAATTCTACAATTTTGAACTTATTTTACACTTTCAAAAAAGGAAAAAAAAAAGGTTCTGGATTGATAAATTATTTTTGATATATTTTAGGAAAAATAAAATAAGAATGATTGCACACCCTTTTTTTCTTATTTTATTTTTATTTCATTTATTAGAATTTTTTTGTGTTAAATAATAAAGTACCTGATTTATAATTTTTTTTGGAGGGTAAAGAACGTCCGAATTCTAGTTTACATATTATAATTCTTTAAAATTAATCCAATTTGCAATCTGAAATAAATTGAAAACGACTACGTATGCAGACGGACTGTTCCACGCGAGGTACAAAAAACGACTGCATATGCAGACGGACTGTTCCACGCGAGGTACAAAAAACGACTGCATATGCAGACGCGTCTGAGAATGTGGACTCATTTAACTTATACTTTCATTTTCATCTCGGCTTAAGTATATTTCGCTGACACGAATTTTCGTCAAGTGATCCATATTTAATATGTTGATATTGTTAGTGAATGTCCTGTCTGAAGTAATTGAGTACATGAAAAGTAGATTTTCAGGAGATATATAGAGTAGGTACTGGAAAACACCCAGACAAGGATTATTTAATATTAAAGTCGGCGATTCCGCCATTTAGTCCGAGCGCAATAAAACATAGTTGCGCACAGTTGCGAACAGTTGCGAACAGTTGCGGAGCAGTTTGTCGGGAAGCGTCAGCTCCGGAAACTAAGCAGTAAACACCCCTAGCGAAGGAACCGCAGGTTGTAATTCACGGAACTGGCGCGGCGGTTCCTTCCGCTACCATATAACACAGACTACATAATAAGGGTTCAGAATGATCCTAACTTATGCGCGAAATTACCCGACTAATGATATCAAATAAAACGCCGCAGTCGCTCGCGGTGAACGCAACGCTGGAAATAGCGCCGGGATATTAAACACTTTGAAAGGACTACGATTATTGTTGTTTGCAGGAATTTCACGCACATTATGATGGAGAAGAAACTTCTTTACTAACTGTCGACCAGTGGCGTGCATTGCTATATGACCAAAGGTGGGCGGTGCATAGTTTTTGAAGTTCGGTTATGAGTTGTGCATGGAATATTTCAAAATGGTGATTTAATTATCATCTGACGCTGAGTGTTGTGGCCATCTGAATAACTGAGCGTACAAGTTCCTTACCAAATTCATGGAAAAAATACATTTTGATCAGAAATTTGTCATATTTTTCTAATATATTTTAATTTTATTTTATAATTCGTTTTTATCAGGATAGGCACAGTTCTTCAGCCTATGTGGACTGCACGCAACTACTGTCGACCTAATCTACTATACTATAGTTATATTTTTATAATCCTACAACCTCCTACCTACTATTTAGTTGGCATTAACAGTAGGTATTGGGTTTAAGGAAATTGGGTTTAATGTAAAAGGTTAAGGGTGAAATTAGAAATTGTCAAGCATAAATTCTTAGAGTTAGGTGATAGTTTCTAAGATGGATTTAATTTGGACGTATTATCTTGGTATCAAGCTAATTTTGGACATTTTACAAAATATTGGTAAACTCCTTAGATCTGAATTTGTATCGTGAGGGTTGCATCAATTGTTTGAACCTTCGTTATTATTTTGGTCATCCTTGCTTGAGAGGGTGTTGATCTACGAGTTCTTTGATGAAAAAAATTCATGAATACTTTATTTCTACCAGAATCACAGTGTTTCATTGAGGTAAGACGAAAAGCTATAAAATTAAATTTAATTTCATGTATCCGTTTTAGATAATCATTATTAATTATTATTGTAAATTAATAAGAATTACTAAGTTTAAACCAATGTTTTTAATATATAAATATCTACATGTTTCAGAAGAAAAAGTTCCTTCATCAGGATAAGCAATATACTATTATTATTGTGCGTCATTCGTGGACTACGTTAATTTGTGTTAAACTTAAAAGAAACCTAACTTAGTAATGTTATTATTAAGTTCTGCGTGTATTTAAGTTTTTTTTTTATCGTGACAGCTGTTTCGGCATTCAAATTCATTTTCAAACTGGGGTTAGACCACGTTGAGACGACTTACTTACGAATTTTTCGTACCACTGCCCGATTTTATGGTGTTATAAGTGATTTATTAATATTTTTGGCATAAACCCACTTACAATTCTGATTATCTAAAATGCTTCGTTAGGTACTCTGTTTTACTCATAATAATAAAATAATCATATATTTCCAGAACTTAATAATAACATTATCAAATTTTATTTTTAGATTCATTTTTCTCATATTAGATATCATATAATGTACATATTTGATAATATTCAAAGTCATGTAATAATTTCATTAAGGCCCCGCACTAGATTCCAGCTGCCTAAAACTAGTGTTACAGCTATTCAGATATCGTTTCAATTCTGAAATACAGTATGTCATCAGAGCGAGTCTGAGAGTCTCTTTCAATCTACAGCAAAATACAAGCACCCCAAATTTGTTTCAATTGCAGGTAAATAATTTTTTTTTTTAAATCTCACCATCTGAATACGCAACAAAATAATCATAAATCATTGTGTTTTATTTCGCTAAGAAGGCTTATTATATTTGCAACTAACTTTTAAAATATATTCTAGCAGATCGATTAATCAACCCCAAAATTACTCCAGACAAAACATTACCGTGATTCGTAATATATCTCAATTAACATTGAAGCCATTTATTGTAATCACAGACCGCCATTTCGTGAAAGGTTCCTTTGCTGTGTTCGGCACCGATTCATTAAAATTATAATGGATACGGAAATACAAGGGGTGGTTTTAACCCCCGCCCCTCGGCAGTCGTGCGGTTGCGGTTGCGCTGAGGCGATATGGATGACATGAAGCGGTGGCATTCCACAGTTATAGCACGCACCACGCTTCACGCCACGCGCCACGCAGGTGCAGCATGCATTATTTGGGAAAAAAAAAATCTACTTACTTACCTGAGTTTTCTTTCTTTATAAACTTATTACAATACTATAGAAAGATAGATATTTATTTATTCTTAAATTTAAATTTAAAAACGAAAAGATTAGCCACTCGTTTCACTAGGATAATCCTGTGTTGAGATGAGCGGCTTTACAATTTAATAATAATCAGTAAATAGTAATAAGTACATAATAATAAAAATAAAATTAGGTAACTAATAATATGTAGGTAAAAAAATAAAATTATAAGTAAATAGTAATTAGTAATAAGTAAGTAATGAGAAATGAATAGTATTAAGTATGTAATAATAAGTAAATAATAATGATAATATCGAGCAGAAGGTTTTACGTTTTTAATTTATTACAACTTAAGTTGATAAAGATAAGGCGAAATAACCAGTACCAGGTAGCATAGACTTTTTGAACATTATTTAAAATAAATTTAGCGTATCTATAGTTTTCATTGAAGAAAATATAATATTAACATAACCTAAATGAAAGATAAAACCGGACAAAAGGACAGAAACTAAAAATATTTCAGTCGCATCTGGGACTCGAACCCAGGTCCTCTGCCTATCCGGGGCAACGCTCAACCGGCTTAGCTAATGAGACAAGTTCAATTTGTGTCATCTTCATCGATATCATATCTCAAATTCAAGATTTGTGAATATTATCTTCCATTTTTAATCTCATATTATTGGCAGCTATTTTTATGACGTTTGCAAAGTTCTACCCGAACTCAATTGCAAACTTAAACAGTTTCTCGGATTTACCTCCGACTTTTTATTTATATGAGACATCTATTGACTTTTTTATAAAAGTCAATAGAATTCAATTTTAAATTATTAATTATTTTTATTGAGATTTAAAAACCTTATCGTAATATTTAATCATTGGAGAAAATAATATTAACATAACCTAAATGAAAGATGAAACCGGACAAAGGGGCAGAAACTAAAAACAAGAAAAACTCCTTTGTCCAAATGATGTTCAGTTATTTGCCGGCTGATACAATAGAGAATAACCCATTCCAGTATTACTCACGTATTGTAACCTTATGGCAATATCAATGTTGTTAAAAAATGTACAGAGAGCATGTATTATGTACAGGTTATATGAATTACTAATATCATTTACCTGTGTGAAGGAAGGTATTAAAACACTCGACAATATTAAAAAAAGTTTATTAAATATTTACACACTTTAGATATTTTATTATCTCAGAAGGAACGCTATCCCCGTGACACTAGGTGGAAGTTGTTCGGAGCGGCGCTCTGAGAAACAAATATAAAGAGCCCGGGTCTGCAAACGGGAACAGGGCACGGGCGTTCTTGGTGATTGAGCTGAAAAACAGATTGAAATTAGGAACCGCCACAATACTATTATAATCATGTTAACTCTAAATTTTGAGTTTTGAATAAAAAGCTCCCTCTAGAAAAACTACAAAAAAGTATTTTTAAATATTACAATGAAGTTTACAAACTTCAATAAGTTATAAAAAATAATAAAAAAAATGAATATTTCTTTCCAGACTTGTAAAATAAGTCAATAGATGTCTCATATGAATAAAAATCGGGTAGGTATATCCGAGACTCTATTCAGATTGCAATTGTGTTCTGGTAGAACTTTGCGATCATCATAAGGATAGTAGCCAATAATATGGGATTTAAAAATGGAGGATAATACTAACAAGTCTTGAACTTGAAGTATGATATCGGTGTAGATGACGTAAATTGAACTGGTCTCATTAGCTATGTTGGTTAAGCGGTTACCCCGGATAGGTATAGGTCCTGGGTTCGAGTCCCAGATGCGACTGAAATCTTTTTATTTTCTGTTGTTTTTTCGGTTTCGTGGTTCATTTGGGATGTGTTAATATTATCTTCTTCAATGATTAAATACAAAAAAGTAGTTTATCCGGACTTTTTACATTGTACTTTTTCTTTTATAAAATGTAAATTTAAAAAAAAAAATTATGAAAATGTATAATGTCTAAACCGCTTTGTAATGAATTACACGAATATTTTTTTTACAATGATTCAAAAACCTTATTCTGTTTTGACTCAGGCTGAGTGGTCTTGAGTTTAATTCCCGACAACGTTGTACAGTAAGCAATTTTTTTTTTCGAAAAAAACCATTCTATTTTAATTTCATTTATTACTTTTTTAGATACGAGGGGATTTGTGAATCCTGACCAAGCACGTCTAATTGAAAGGCCTTGAACGCGTAGAGTGAGGCAGAAAAAAACATATTTGTGGACTTCCATCTTTTTTCAATGATTGTTAGCTTTCAATTACAAAAGATTGACTCATGCTTCAATGTTTAGTAAGCGTAAAATTCAATTATTGATTATAATCCAATTCCTCGATCAAGTACATAGATAAGAGGAATAGATCAATTTAGTCATATTATTAATGAGGATTTTGTTAGGAGAAACCACATTTCAAACATTATTTTTTTAATAAATTAATTAATTATTTTGTATTCCCACTGTATTAAAAATACATATTTCGAAAGGAATGCTTTCTTCATCAGGAACATATAGAATACTAAAAAATAATAATTTTTAGTATGGACAAATGATAAACATCGAACACAATAATGTAAGAATAGACAAATTACAAACACAAACAAAAATTGAAGTTGGTAAGTAATTGATCAAAAATGTTTATAAAAACAAATTTGTGTTACAAATATAAAAATAAATTATTTTTATTATTAATATTGACATGAAAATAAGTTCAAGAATAAATTTTATTATTAATTAAATTTAATTCAATATTAACGATTTTACTGATATCTAAAATTTAAAATTTGTCTAATTGTAAACCGGTTGTATGTATCAGTAAAAAATTTCAACAAATTAATTTTGTGTACAAAATAGCTTTCAATTTATTTATTTATAATGATGCCACAAAGTGAATGCCAATATTTTGAAGAAATTATAATTAATTCGTTGTTTGGTAGCTTTTATGGATATACAAGTACGTCGTAAACTTCTAAATAATTTGATTTTTTTTTCTCGAATTTCTCCCATTTAGGTATCCCACAATTATGTAAAAATTTACATGTTAATTGGTACCTTTTATCATCACACCTAGTTCCATTTTCCATATTACAATAGTAACATCAAATTATTTTGGTTTATTTTTCCGGTGCAAAATAGAGAAAATCCTTTGCTCTTCCGTTAAGTTAACAGAACTAACACGTAAACGTGTTTTGCTCCCAATTCCGTGTAGTTTAATCTGGCTTCTATAGCGGATTACTGGTATGTATGGCAGGGGCCTCCACAAACGCACTATGCATATTTTTTTTAAATTCCTGGACATAGCCCCCAACAACGAATTTGATTGTTAGGCATTTAAAATCCACCAGTCACCTTCCCGAATAATGTAACTATCCAGAAACAATTATTATACTAAATAATGCCAACCCAAACTGGATTTATGCCACTTCAAAGTGGACACTCTTTTGTATAAAAAGCATCCAGCACTGATTTTAGATTTTATTTGGATGCTTTAATTATATCGTATTTTTATCATTCGAGTTTTGTGAAAATATTCGATCATGAATCCAGCACTCGGAGGCTAGTGTCTTTATTAAGGTATGATTTTTTTTTATTTAATTCTTTTTGTGCGACTACGAGAAACTTGCCTAAATATAACGAATAAAGACTTGTTAGATATTTTACTTTCATCATTTTATTACATGACAGGTCAGTGGATGAGTTGGCATCGAGAATGGGTCCCACTCAGGTGTTGTGAGTTCAATTCCTCGACTGTCCAAGTCTTCCATCATGACACAAGCAACAATTTCCACTTACTGTGATGGTAGTAGGAATTTTTCAAATACTGTCAGGTTATTCGTAACCCGGGAATTTTTGTCTTTCTTTTTATAAAAAAAATCACCATCGACGCGGTTCATAAATTTTCTACCACGAATTATGATAACAAGAACGGACAGTTCATATATATCTTATCCTCGTTTCTGGCGATAAGCAACCACTTCACAAATTCTTTGAAGATAAGATTGGATTTATGTGGTGGAAAACTATCCCGCTTTATACTTAAATATCTTATAAAAATTGGTTCAGGGCGGCCTGGTTTTGGAAGCAATAATGACGGAAATAGAGTGGACAGATTTTCAAAACATGTAAATTTTCCAGAAAACCCAAATTACTGGGATAAATGAAGATTAAGATGTTTTTACTTTATCTGTGATGCAGATTTATTCAACTCATATTTCATAGAAACTGCATAATTATTGTATCCTTGAAACTACATGCCGGCCATTGTACACAAAATTGTTATTCATGGTCCCGATGGCACAGCACATGTTGTCATACCAAATGGAATGCAGTCTGAAGAAGCACGGGAAGTTCACAATAAAGACAACATTAGGGAAATCTTCGAGCAAAAAACATTACTCATGTTTTAATAGGTCATTGGTTTCCTCGAACCTTATAGTAATAATTACATGCGAACTTCCCAGAAAACCTTATGTAACAATGAATGCTGATGTGAATATTTTACTAGATCCTGGGGACTGGACCACTCACACTTCCAGTTTTCAAAATAATTAGATACTTCCGAGAGCAAAGATTGGGATACCAGTTAGACTCATGTGCATTGCGTATAGTATAATTGTTTAACATTTACTATTCTGTTTATTTTTTTTTGTGTAATATATAGCTTAAAATTATCATATTTTTTCTTAAAATACTAAGTTAATACATTCAATATAATTTTTAACAGATTAATTGCATAACATCTATTTGATTTTTGACCCAATTTCTAGAAACAAATATATGTAGGTTATTAATAAGTTTTTACTTTGAAAAAAATTGAGTTTATGGCCGGGAATTTTGGAAAAAAGCCGACTGTGCAACGGCACAAGGAGGGAGCTCCTTGGTTCTCGGCGAAATTACCTGTTACCAATCCCTGGAATTTGTGGTTACTAGAAAACGTAAAATTAAGCACATGGCATCAAAGGATTACATGTTTTATTTTAATGTTTGCTTACGTTAATTGCAAACAAAATTTTCACTACACTATTTGTTATTATTTAAAGACCCTTCACACCAGCAAGCAAGTGTACAAGCATTATGAAATCGAAGTTTAAATCGAAAACTTTGCATCATACAAAAATATAGCTGCTAAGAATATAGGATTTAATTCAGGACAATATTAATAAATCTTAAGAATTCAAGGCTGATACAAGCATAATTAGTAACTAAGATTAAGGAAGTAAACTAAGTTAGTTCAATTAAGTTGTTTAGATACGATTAAACAAGGCTATAATGTAATCCGTTTATTAAATTCTTTAGTGGCCTATATGATAAATAGCTAAGGACGCCAGGTAAGGGGGTAAATTCATCTTTAATTCACTGTACAATTTGTTGTTTAAATGTTAAGTGTTTGTCAATGCCCAGCCCGAGATATTTCTCGTTTGCCAGTTTGTAAGTCACTCTTTTCTATGTTTAAGGGAATATGGAGGTGAAATTACGTTACAGGTTAAGATAAACATAATGAATCCTATTCTTTTGACATCGATTGTTAGCATGTTTGTTTGTAGTCAACAGTAAATTTTATATTTATGGGTTTCATCGTGAAATTTTTACCAATATATTCAAATTTTTCAATATATATATATGTCAGTCAACTATAATATTCACAATACCTCTAACATTCATAGTAATGAAGTTGATGTAAGTCAAAAAGCACAAGTATAGATAGGCCCAGGTCAAATCCCTCCTCTCTTCACGCTCTGAAGCATTATCCATTATCTATCATTCTTTAAAAAATGGTGTTGTACCTAATACTTAGAAAACTGCATTTGTGATACCCGTTTTCAAAACTGGTCAGAAATATGACATTGAAATCTATCGTCCCATTTCAAAATTGTTTGAAAAAAATAGTACACCATCAGATATTTCTCGCCTTAAAACCTTTACTCAATATTAACCAAAATGAGTTTGTGGGTGGAAAATTGACTACAACTGATACGAGTATAATAGCAATCACGAAATTCTCGGAAGGTAATATGGATCTGCCTGTTCAAGTAGACGAAATATCTTAAACGGATTACAGCAAAGTATTCAACTCAGTGATTCACGACATATTATAATGCAAGTTGTACAAATCGGCAAACACGATGAACTTCTCAGATGGCTCTCATCCTATGTATGACACCGCAGTCAAGTTGTAGTTTAGGGTGGCTTTAAATCGGACTGTGTAATCGTTCCTCCTGGTGTGCCCCGAGGATCATTACTATTTTATATTTACATCAATGGTCCAGGTCAATGCTTCTAATAGTCCAAATCATTACTTTATGCAGAAGATCTGATGATGTCTTTATTCTTTCAAATATACTACATATTAATTGTTTTTGTGTTTAATTCGTCAAAACTCCATTTGATAGCGTGTGAAAAAGAAAAGGACACAATGAAAACAATCGCGGTTAATAACGGCTATGGAGTAAATAATATTGAAAAAATTATAAAAAGCAAGAAATATAACAATAAAATTAATTTAATATATCCGGTATATAATAAAAAAAACTAGAAAAAATTGCATGGCTGGAATTTCTCGGTCCAATATCTGTAAAAATTGGAAAAAACATTAAAATATGGTTTAAATATAGCTTTTATAACCAATAGCGCCCTTGAGGTGATTTTTCACAAAAACGGCACTATACAAATCATCCAATTATTATTATTATTATTAATAATAACATAAGAATATATAGTATCCATAAATTTAATAAATGCAGCCGTAAATTGTTTAGCTAGGCCAACCGGTCAGTGTCTACATAAAGTTATTAAATAGAAAAAGTTTAAAAATTCAACAGCCCGCAACACTGTAAATAACTGAAAGTGTAAAAATAAATAAAAAATGTTAATATCTATTAAAAGCTTCTTATGCTTTTTAAGGTCCAGTCCTAAAAATTATAAATATTTCAATTAATACCAACTCTTCTTGTGCCACCGATCTTCTAATAAATGTAACAACAATAGAAAAGGAGGATAAAATAGCAACTGTAAAACTTTCATCTCTACGCTTAAATTTTCTAATAAAACAGAAGCGACCTGACAGTTAATTATGTTTTATCTGTATCTGTCTGTACATAATTAGTTAAAGAATAGCAAGTAATAGTTGTACAGCGCCCTTGAGGTGATTTTTCACAAAAACGGCGCTACACGAATCATCCAATTATTATTATTATTATTATTTAGAGCATTATCTTCATCAATGATTAAAGCCTAAAAAATTCATAAAGTAAAAATCCCGATCTTATAAAAATAAAAGCACTTTTTTCAAAATTCGCAGAACATCTCTTAGTAAACAAACACGTCCCGCTTGACAAGAACGAGCCTAAACCCTTATATATAGAAATAAAGGGTCTGAGATTAAATTTACTTCAGCAATTATAAATTAATAAACGAGCGAATGATCCAAATATAACATTAATTAATAAAGTAAGGAAAATTATTTACTCACCACTTCTCAGCATGTTCACATAATCAAAACAATATGAAATATTTAAATTTAATCAATTAAGAAACCACTATAATTTGAATACGGGGAAACACATTATAAATATAAAACCCTCACAGAATGGAGAATTTTAATTATTTCCTAACTAAATAGTTTTTACCTATAATAAATCATTATTTTTAAAAATCCGTCTAAACTAGAATTGGGTGGGAGTAAATAAATTAGTCGTTGTCGTCACAATGTGCCACGAATGCCGAAATAGCTGTCACAATAATAAAAACTAAAAATACTTTCAGAACTTAATAATAACATTATTAAAATTAATTTACATTCATTTTTTTAAATTTATACTACTGAAAAATGAAGTACGATAAATAAGCGATATAAATTTGACTATTTACAGGTTTCCACATGTGTATAATTTATTAGTGAATCTACTGATTTTCGAAGAAATCAAAATAAAATTAACAAAATAATTATACAAAATAAAGATACATGTAATTTGTTATGGGGTCTGGAAGGGAAGTGTGTAGGGGGAGGGGGTTGATCTAGTTGATATGTATATGTGTGATTTTATATTAATTAAAGAACTGCTTTGGATTGAAGAATATTTCATGTTCAGCATTGATTATGTATTGAGTGTGACATTCTCGATTTAGTTTTTCTATGACGTGATCTTAAGAGAGAAAAAGTGGAGTAGTCAGACTGATTGTCGTAAATATTGACCTATTTGGAAAATTTGTATTTTTCCTTCTTCAATTTGATGAGAGCTAAGCTATACATACCAAGGCGGGTATTTTGAGTTCTTAGTAAGTTTACGGGGAATATGAGCATCTATTAGATGGAGTATTTGTGAGTAGAGTTTGATAATGCTGAGTTTGTATCACTGATCGAGAGGAGCTTCTGTCAGTTTACTTTTTTCAGAAAAAAATGTATACATTCATAGTCACCACGTTTGAAGACATGAACATTTCTTATTTCCTCCCTCAATGCAGCAGATTCAGAAAAAGTTACATCTATCGTAATGGAGGTATGGTGTATATCTTCGACAATAAGCGAGTCCTTACATGCTGGTATCTTGACATAATCATTATAGAGAACTAGATTTAAAAGGTGGCTATTGGAACTATAGATTTCATTATACTGGAAGAGTCCGAAAAATGCAGGTAATCAACAAATGCAGAGCTGAGTGGGGATAGTCGATTACCAGGTGTGTATGTCGCATTATTTTGACATTAGTTTCACAGAATGTCGGGAAGATAGAATTCACCTAAGATAAAAAAAAAATCACAAGGAAATTGTAATGTTAGTCTCGAAATTTCTTTAAAAAAGTTTCCATGTTTTCACGATAAGTTGGCATGTTAGGTAGTTAAAAACAACATATATGAAGATTATTGCTCAACGATCTCTTAACTTTTACTTATATTCATAAGTTGTTTGCTTCTGAGTGCCACGGGCTACTAGCGCGCGACGAACAGCGATCAACACACCTCCAACCAAGCGCTGACCAGTTGCACAATAGTTCCGATCCCGGCGGAATACGTCATAGCAATTGTCAAACAACTCTTTGTTGCGGATGACATCAAAGAGCCATGATTCAGTTAAAGCAATAATATCATATTCGTTTGATCCGACAGCATTTAGCAGTGTGTCAGTTAGTGTGCGTAGTCCTCTTACATTTTCATAATAGATATTCAAAATCATTTTTCGGGTAGTAATAATATACAATCAAGAATAAAATGGAGAGCTATTGTTTCCGTGAAGTAATAGATACTTTTTTTTTAAATGATTAGTAAAATAATATTGAGTAGATCTATAAAGAGGATGGTGAGGGGGAGAGGGAACATGGGAGGAAAAAAACAAAGTAAATTCAAAGAGTAAGCAGGAGACTTAAAAAAAATGTTTTTGTTTAGGTCTCCTTAACATTGTGCCTGGGTGGGACAGGGATCTCCTGCATCGGTTTCAGGGGGAGAAGAGAAATTCTGCGGTAGTTCCATCTTCTTCAGATCTTCCTCCTTCGATATATTGATTGGAGGTTTGTTCATTTCTTTGATTGTTCACAGTATTAACAACATTTTTCTTGTTAATATACCTGATATCTAGGCGAAAGTGGGATTCTAAATCGGGAACTTCCCAGTTAGATAGTCAAAGAGTTCTTACTGTAAAACATTTTTATGAATTGCATAAATAAATAAATAAATATCCCGGAAAATTTCACTCACTCAGAATTCCAATTCTTCGCGTGTGAAGAACTAACTTGCCAATACTGATGTGCCTGGGAAGACCTACTAGATTAATTAACTGAGCCATAGGAATTTTTTATATTTTCCGCACAATTTATCACAAATTTAATCATGAACTTAACAAGACTGATTGATGAAAATTGACAAAAATATATTATGTGTGGCCAGAAATAAAGAAATGGTTAAAACTTAACGCATAAGTTTTAACATCGTTAAGTTTTAACCATTTCTGGCCATATATAATATATTTTTGTCAATTTTCATCAATCAGTCTTCTTTCCAAAATTATATATCGTCGTCAACAGTAAAATACATCCCATGTGTCAAAAATCTTAATTGTTAAGGATGGACTAAAAATTTATTTTTGATAGTGAGGATTGTTCACATAAAATTGAACCTTGCAATTTTAGATACGACAATGTATCCACAAATAAAAATCTTACAACTTGTAGCACGAATAAAATTATAGTGATTTTACTAATACTTAACTATTTTTCGTAAAGTCAACCATTTTCCTTTGCTAGGTATTTTCCCGTTGAGGACGATATTTTATATTTTTGTATAAAAACATAGTGAATTAAAGTGATAATAAATTATTTGTGTTATATTGTTTATGTTTTCTATTTTACATTCCTGTAAACGTTTTAAAAATACTGTTCATTACTTTGTGCTTTAAAATCAGCACTTATATTTTCCGATAGCTTATTATATTATCATTAATTGATAAACTAAAGTTTTTAAGACAAGATTTTTGTGCATAGCGCAAAGGGTAACAATTATTTTTATAAACAATAATTGTTAGCCTGAAACACTCATCCAAATTGAAAAAAAACCTTCCGAGAAAAGATAAAATGTCCTGTCGGCGACATTTTATCTTTTCTCGGGAGGTTTTTTTCAATTTGGATGAGTGTTTCAGGCTAATAATTATTGTTTATAAAAATAATAATTATATTATCTTCTAAAAATCTATCTAATAGTCGAGATGGACGTATAATCAAATGAATAAATAAAAAATGGCATCATAATGATATGGGGTAACTGAGTCACCCCTCTTGGCAACGCTAGTTTTAGCAAATAAAAAATAAAATAAAACACAAATGAACTAAAAAAAAAAAAAAAAACTAAAAGCGTTATTCACAGAGTTGGTTAATTTGTATTTCAAGTCGGTTAAATGCTCCCATGCTATATCCTGAGATTTCCACAGGCGAGACGATTTGCGGGTTAATTAAATTACACAAATTGGATTACCTTGACAACTGAGATTACGGTAAAGTCAGAAACATCCCCTTGTTTCTTCAAACTCGTTAACTTAATATACACAAGGGAAGCGTTTATCAAATAATGTGTATCTTACACTTATGGTTTTCCAAGCAAAACCATTCTGCTCTATTTATAATACGCTCTTGATGAGTAATTCAATAATAGCAGATAAGTTTCTCCACACTCAAAGCGTTCCAGTTCCGATACGAAATAGTTCCCGCTCCGCTCCGACGGCGGTTCCGGTTCCGGTTTTGTTTGTCTTCCCATTCACCCACGCCGACATGTTGCAAACGTATTCCGTATGTAAATTTCGCATTTCCTCGAAAGAGGAACTGCTTGCGTAACTGGCGGTGGGGAAATTGAAACGTTAGTTAAAAGCGATCGAATGCTATATTGTGGCAACGTTAAAATATGAAATTAAATACTGACGTTGCAAGGTGTGTATCGATTGTAAGTTTTTTTTAGTG
Organism: Halesus radiatus; assembly: GCA_022606495.2. Taxonomy (NCBI): domain Eukaryota; kingdom Metazoa; phylum Arthropoda; class Insecta; order Trichoptera; family Limnephilidae; genus Halesus; species Halesus radiatus. The sequence goes on from JAHDVE020008280.1 coordinate 43,591, forward strand.
TAGCAACCATGTGCCATTTTGATACCAAGACCCATGCATCTCAAACTAACTGTATGAAGTAACTGCCATTTTTGTTTTAAATATACACTAGCAAACAAAAAAATGGTTATTATTATTTGTCCATTTTGTTTTATCTGGAAATCTTACCAAAACATATGAAATAGTCCTGCTGCTAAGAGCTCTGTACAAAATTCGATTTCGTGCATTGTTTATGAGTACAAGAGAGAGAGAGAGATGTAACAAGTAAGTTATCAGTATTATACCTAAGCATATACATTGTGGATGTCCTCGGAAAGAAATATGATCCTGATCGCTGAAAAGGTGCAATTTTCAAAATAAACTAATCAGTATTAGAAAAATATGTTATGGATCTTTCAAAAATTTCCAACCCATTTCTAAAAAAATACCAACAATTTGAGCAAAAACGAATACGGATGAAAATAAAAATAATGCATTATGCGAAGGTGTCGAATAACCTGTTTATAACAAAGGTTACAACCTGACGTAAGCATCCACAATACGAGAATTTCCTTAAGTTTGAGCACTTCATCAAAATTTAACAAGTCTAAGCATTATAGGACACTAAAAACAACTTTAAAAGTTCCTTTGCGCGCACTCCTAATGGAGGAAGTCGGGCTCTGTAGCCGAGGGCTGTTAAAGATAATTTATTTGATTTGAATTTATAGCACGTAAGTTAAATCCGTGTTTCCGGCACATCGTCGGCCATGGTAGAGAAAAGAAAATGAAAATATTTACATATAAAGACAAAAAACACATTGCAAACACTTGCCGCTGGTTTACGTGCTCACCCCCTAATTTGTTCTAGTAACTATTTAATGTTAGAGGGTAGTTAAATGCCTCGAATGCAGTTGATATCATAAATGCCGTAAGCTTTAAAGTGTTGCGATTTATTACGATCGACAATACACCATTTTAGTTTTACTGCTTTTGTTATTATATGCAATTATATAATTTGAGAATTTTGATGTTCTGCCAAATTAAATTATAACAACAAAAACTTTATTTTTATTTTTAATAACGTTATTTATAAATGTACCTTCTTTAAGACTACGACAGCCAGGCCCTTCCATATTAATGATTATTCTATTGTACCCTCCCTTATCGACGGTTGGGTTACATCAACATCAAAGAATCTTCCCGCAACAACAGCCCTGATTAACTCAGCACAAGAGAGATTCGAAGACATCAGGAACGACATTTTTCTCTACAATGTGGGGGGTGGGCGTTTCAGTTTATTTTTCAAAATAACAAAAATAGTTTTGGTTTTTCAAAATAAGCGGTTACTCGAAACTGTTTAAAAATAATGCCATAAAAAAATAAATCATAATAATAAAAAAAAACGGTTGCAGCTAAAGCGTTTTGTAGCAATGGTCTGGTAGTTTCGGGTAAAGGCGTTTTCCAGTAACGGTCAGCAACGGAGTTTTGAGATAAAGCGTATCACGCGAAAGCATTTTGTAGCAACAGTTTACGAAGAATATAAATAGCAGATTAGTAAATTGTTACGGGAGTTGTTTCAAACTCATCGGGCGAAATCCCCATACGAATTATGCTCTATTAGAATAATTCCGCGCGGGTTTATTGCGGGCGTAGTGATACGTTTTTTTAAAACGGTTTTCTCAAAATCCGCGAAACTGTTTCAACGGTTTCAGAACTTAAACGGTAACGAAAAAACAAATTTCATGTTATTTTAATAACGTCCCCCCCAAATTGCTGGAAAGCCCTACTAAAGGATGGTAACCTTGTATTTATCGCTTTTTTTTAAGAGAGCCGAACATTCTCGGGTTTCGAATAACCTGACAATATTAGAAAATCTCCTACTACCATCACACTAATCGAAAGATATTGGTTGTGTCGTGATAGAGGAGTTAGCAAGTGAAGGAATTGAACTTACGATACCTGACGGGACCCAGACGCGATTCCAACTCAGCCACTGACCGGTCATTTATTCACATAGTGAATTTTGGATAGGATAGGATTTTGAAAAAGACATTTCTAAATTTTCTCTCCTTTCGTTAGTGTCAAAGATTATATTTTCACGTCTTCAATAAATTGTATCCCGATGAAGGATCCATTAGTTTCGAAACATGTAGATATTTATTTATTAAAGTAGTGGTTTTAACAAAACGTATTTATTATTTATTTCAACGATTATAAACCAAAAAAAAAGAAATAACAAAATAGGAAAAACGAATCGATGCCATTCTTAAAATGTGTTTAAATTCTCAGTTACAGAAGATCTTCTTTGTCGTTATAAGTATTGTCACCTATTACAAAGAAAATAAATCCAAATTCAAATCCATTACCCCAAGTGGTTTGCTACGTTTGGTGACTTAGCAGAGGTGCCTGGGAACATGGGGTGAGTTTTATTCAGGCCTTGGCGGTGGATGCACCTTCCCACCTGCTGCGTAGTGTGCCGGATCGGAAGTGGCCAGTTGAGGGAAATCCCCTGGTTTCTCCAACAGAACTCTTTGGACCCATCCCCTTGCACCGCAGTGAGAGGGATGGATGAATACGTCCGTCACTCCTGAACCAAAGTAATTGGAAACTTAAGAGGAACGACTGCGCGCCCTTCTTCATACAAAACTTGATTTTGGATTTGAGGCCAAAATACTCATCCAAAATGCATGATCTTTTTTAAAATTAAAGATATATTAAATATTTAGATCGGATTAAAAGTATTTTATTTATTTTTGTTTTAAATTATGAAATATAGGTCATTAAAGTGAACAATTTTACATGATTTCAGACTCAACTTTGACAACTGTTTGCGAAAATACGTTTTTTTTTAAATATTCGCTATCTAAATATAATCACATAAAATAAATAACACTTTTAAAGAAAACGTTTTTCGGGTCAATATTTTAAATTATGTATGGCAAATTTATGTTCCAACTAAAATTAATCGTTTTTAATCTCAATTTAAACTCATTATAACGCTTATTTTAACACTTTTTTTTATTTTTTTTATTTTACGTTAGATTATATTTTCATAGTAGACAGGGTAAATTTTTTTTTAATCGCCTTTGTCCCCCAAATAATTTCTAAAGGTGCCTCTGAAATCGCGACAATTCGATTTCTTTAATGCCAATTATAATGTAAGTTTAAAAAAATTATTTAAAAATTCTTCTATCCATACTACAGATTTGCTATACTTTTGATGAAATTAAATATCATTAGATTAGATTAGTATTTTGGCCTCGAATCGAAAAATAACTTTTATATGAAATAGGCCGCGCAGCCGTTCCTCTTAATAAGCATAACCTAGGAAACGACACGACACTATAATATAATTTTAGATTTTAAACAATTCGAAATAAACCCTTTTTTAGCTATTCTATTTGCTACTAATTTCCTCTTGCCCTTTTCAAACGACTTAACACTTATATCGTAATTCTGAGAGCACCTACTAATCTGAATATAAATAAATCATGAACCATTAAAATTCTCAATTTCGATCAACAGGGTGCATCCTTCCAAATGAAACCATTCGATAATGGAACAGCCTGTTGGGGAAATTCCCGCCGGTACAATCTGCGCCAATCAGAAGCCAAGTGCCACTCAACCGTTTTATTATGACGTCACACTTTTATTAGCGAATCAGCTGTTGTTGGCAATAATTAGATGACGTTAACTCGATGCAGTAGCCGTCAGGGGCGGATTGACGTGGATTAAAGTCATAATAATAAGTAACTTGATCAGTTAGTTTGTCAAGTGGTACAAAGCGTCGGGTTCCCACCCAGGCGTCGTCCAGAGTTTATTTGTGCCAGTCGGAAGATGCCCATTATAAGGTGAAAAAAAATCACATTAAAATAAAATTCCACCATGAATTGATAGTGTCAAAATTAGAAATAACTAATAATTACAGTGCTTTTTCACAATATTAGGAAAAAATATGACCTTATTGGGGAATCTCGATCTAAGGTCACACTGTACATGATTGTATATATTTTTATTGTCAAGTTTTTTACGGTTATTACGGTTCGTTAAATGAAAATACAACATAAGCGATATTTAAAAAAACATACATATGTGAGGAAAATTATAAAATAATAAGGAAAGAAAATTATTAAACCTGTAATATAACAGAAGATATTTAAGGAAACATAATGAATTGTTGAACGTAAAGGATTGAGTTTATGTTGAAAGTTGAAAAGGCTTAAAAGATGTGTGAAATTTGAAAAGTAATCTTAATAATATTTATAAAATTAAACTAAAATATTATGTTACAAGATCAGCTACAACACAATAAAAGAATCTAGCTGCTAGTTAATTAAAGATACATCTAGCCGCTGGTTGCGCTCCGAACCAATAGCGACATGTTTCCGGCCGTCCATCGTTGTTTTTGACCGGCGAAACAGGCGTACGGGACTCAGCTTCCGACGGCCATTATGGCGTGGGCTCGCACTGAACAAACGCTTTCGATTGCCAATCCAGACGCAGAGTAGTCAGGTGCGTGCGGCGTGCCTTGGGCGCGTGGCCGCCCGCTAATTACATTTTAACTTGTTATCTTTACACTGAACATAAATATTAAAGCCGGTGACCGGTGCATTAATTTGCTTTGTCCTGTGTAAGCAGAATCGTTTCATCCTCTTTTATGTGCTGTAATAACTGTGCCCTTTTGAATATCAAGCCCGATTTGAGATTCACCAGAGAGAGATTATCGAGCCTCATATTAGATTAGATACTCCCCATTCTTGTGAATTCTTATGTAATTACCTGTAAATGGTTCCCCTATAATAAACTCTGTCCATAAAGCACGCTTCTTTTCACTGGTAGCTAGTTACCTTCCGACATAAGGGTGCGGCCGACCTACGACATGAGACAGAGGTGTGATGCCTCTGCCAATTGAGCTAACCTGGTGAAACATGAGATCAGCCCTGCTTCTGGCCTCGAGGTGAGTTAAACTGCCTTCTTATCACTGGTCGCCCTCGTGGGTGGTTCTTATTATTGACGACCAACGTGGATGGTTTCTAGTCATTTCTCCGCCTTTCTTATCACTATCGCTGCATCATGGGGCCACATTCCCTCTTATCACTGACTACCAACGTGTCACTCCCTCGTCCTTTCTTATCACTGGTCGCCCTCGCGTGGGGATTTTCGTCCATTCTTATCAACTCGTAGGCATCAATTACGGAATTAATTATTATTAACTATTCAATTCAGTTACTTCGATTGAGTTCTCCAAAATATATATATCATTTCATCGACTGTACTTTTACATTGATTATTGCTTGACATCCTCGTTAATATCCCCTCAGCAAACAGTGAGGAATTTCACTTTTACAACCCGGCCCACAATTATTCCCTCTCTCCCCTATACTCCTCCAAACTTCAAACAACTCTAATAAAGTGGATTATAAAACGGTTGGCTTGTGACGTTATTTTCCACCCTGGACTGCATTTCTTTTATTTATTTATTTTCCCTTGTTTCACCCGAATGAGTTTTTCTGGAACACATGTATTCGATATATTTTTTAATTAACTTATTTTGGAGTACCATAAATAAAGTCACAGCGTAAATCCCACAGAATCCTGCGTTCTTGGAGATTTTTCAGGATGATTCAATAGGGTTGACAAAATAACTTCATTATACCCGAAATCACTTCGGTTCCAGATTCATTTAACCGTATCGCTGTGGAAGAAACGTTGTCGGGTGGGGTCTTACATTGGTATTAGTCTTACAAGCGATTTGCGAATGTTAATCTTCTGTGTCTGCCTTCATAAATTATATAAATAACTTAATACTACTGTGTTGGCTGATATAAAGTATCCGTGTACTTTTAAAATAGATAGCCAAAACCACTTCACATTTCTCAGTTGTGGTTGTTTGCAGTCTCGCCCTGGTGAAAAACCACCATTCATAATAGAAACATTGTTCGAAATGTCTTTAGCCGTATTTGATTACCTGATTTGAATAGCCAACCTTCCTTTTCCCCACCTCCTTCTGTTCCTCACTACATTTAGCCTCAAAATATACTTCAATAATTGCTGCTGTAATAGGTCTACTTACCTGGAGTCGGTAGCAGTTGGGACTCTTAAATTCACCTTAAATAACTATACATTTAGCATTTAATTAGAAGACCATCAACAACAAACAATTCCCATAAAAGTTCAATTTAAAATATAACTAGTAGGGTCAGTGGGCCGGTTGTGGCCATTGGGCCGGTTCTGGCCATTTTCAACTTTACAAGTCGAAATATAAGCTAAATAAAATCGAATCTTTTTTTACTCTATGGCAAAATGCATATTTGTCAATGGTCTTCGTTGACAAGTGACACAATAAATCTTATTGTTAACAGTTTGTGTTTGGTCGATGCGAATAAGTGTTGCGGATTTTTTTATTGAGATTGTTATCCAAAACCTTAAGGAACCCACTGTAAGTAATTTTAATATATATTTGTAATCCTTTTGATGTTTTATTTGAAAACAAGATGTACCCATTATAAAAGGGTAAAGTAATGTGTTTTTGAGGTTATTTTTAGCAAATTGGTTGTTTAAACATGATTTTTCGATGTGGCCATTACTGACACAAGAATTTATACAAATGTATGGGTTGTGGCCACGTTGGTGGCCACAAGTGGCTCCCATACAGTACTAGTTTTGGCCATTATCTAAAAAAATGTACATATCCGCTAATTTTGATATTTTAACTTAATAAATTATTATGTTTCTTCTTCAGAACTGTGAAAATGACTCCGGCAAATAAGAAGAAAGATGCTATTGAGCACTCAAAACGCAAACTTTTTGTTATTCACCATCGAAATTTATTTTGGCACTCGATGCTATAAAAGGAGGTATGAAGGTATCTACTGCTAGTAAAAACTACAAAGTCCCCCGTAGTACTTTGCGTAACAAAATATGTGGACGTGCACCAGCGGCCTCATGTCACGTAGGACCACAAGCTGTACTTGGTATAGAAATAGAGATGTCACTAGTCAGGTGGATTAAAGATTGTGCCCGGGCAGGTTTTTTAATTAACAGGGAATGTTTATTAGATTCCGTAAAGAAGATTGTTGTTACTGGCAACATCAATACTCCTTTCATCAATAATCGCCCTGGGAGGACATGGTTTGAGTCATTTATGACGAGACATCCTGATTTAAGCAAAAAAACATGCAGAGTACATAAACAAGGCATGCGCATTGATAACCGAAGAAAAAATCAGAAACTGGTTTGAAGAAGTCATTAGTTTGTTAGGACCTACAGTATTTGGAGAGTAAAATTGAACCAAATATGCTTAAAGATTTCAAAGTCACTTACAGCACTGGTGTGGATTGGACAGGATGTACTGAAGGGTTGTTCCTGTATAAAGTATGGCTGACCTTCAATGACGATAATACTGCATTGCCAAATACAGATCTTACTTGTATTAATCTAGATCGAGTTACAACGCCTCCAGAAACTCCTGTTATTGAACCTTCATTTCCAATAGCGGTAAACGAAGAAATCCTGGACGTATCAGCATCAACATCTAAAGATATTGTATCCTCTTCTGAGATTGTAGAATTGAATATGCCGACTAATGCCGCAGAATTAGTGAAAAAATGCGTCATATGGCCTGAAAAGAAGACAAATACTACCAGTCGAAAGAGAGTATATTCCTTCGGTGTTAACATCAGATAAATGGAAAGATATTATGATGGCTAAGGAAAAGGACAAAGACAGAAAAGAAGAACAAAAACAGATAAAACTAGCTAAAAAAATAAATAAGAACATTAAAAAAAAGAAACCGACCATTGAAATTTCAGAGACGTCAGAGGAAGAAAATTTGCGTGATACATCTCATTCGGACTGCGAAGACCGGATTCCACAGGTAAAGCCGTCGGGTTTCGAAGAACTAAATCGAACACCCCTGGAAGGAGATTATGTCCTGGTTGAATTCAAGAATCCCAAAGCCACTTTTTGTTATGTCGGCAAAATATTACGTTCAAAAGACGAAGACAATGAGTTTGAGATAAGATACCTGAGAAAACATAATACCACTGGTAGCCAATTCACAATGCCACAAATTCCTGATTTGGCATCTGTTGCTGAGATTGATATTAAAATGATATTGCCACCACCATTGTTTACAGGTACAACCAAAAGGCAAAAATTCTTTTTATACTTTCGAAATCGAACTCTCAGGTCTAAATTTGCGCTAAATCTTATTTTTTTATAAGTTTATTGTATAACTTGAATAATAAACATCGATTTATAATCATTACTGTGTTTAATTTAGATAAAAAATGTAAGTTCCCTACATAGATTCATGTGGCCAGAACCGGCACACGGGTGTGGCCAGAACTGATTAAATTGTGGCCACAACTAATGCATGGGTCCAGTTCAATGAAAAAAAATATTTAAAAATAATTAAAGAACTGTTACTGGATATATTTACATATATTAAAGACAGGTATTTTTATTGTACATTAATGTTGGAAAAATTATAATTTACATTTATGTGCAAGTTTGGTGCTCATTCAAAAACGAAAAAATCCTTAAGGTGGCCACAACCGGCCCACTGACCCTACTTAAATGAAACAAAAGTAACAAGAAGTAACATCACATTAACGCTTAGATCACAATTTGTGATTCACAAATTAACTGAATAAGTTATGTTTTTAAAGGCATCGATCGGTAGGTCAATTGGAAGAGACGCCACTCCCGAATAGAGTAGAGGTTCCGAGTTCGATTCTCAATTTGCGACCGTATCTTTTTATTTTCTGTTTCATGTTCTCATTAAGAAACATTACTATTATTTTTAATATTTAATGGTAATGTTACGGGGTGGTTTGACATCACAAAAGGTGTTAATCAAGGCTGCGTAATGTCACCGTGGTTATTCAATCTATACATGGATAATTTTATGCAAGAATTGAAAGAGGTGGGCTTGGGCGCAAAAATGAGTAGTCTGCAAGTATGTTGCCTGTTGTATGCTGATGATGTGGTGCTGATTGCTAACGGTATGGAAGATCTACAGTCTCTCGTATCTAGGATGAACGCCGTATGTATGAAGAATGAGCTAATGATGAATGTAAGTCTAAAGTAATGGTGTTTGAAAGAGAGAGTACGAAAACAGTGTGCAATATAGTTGTGAATGATGAATACTTGGAGCAGGTAGATGAGTTTGTGTATTTCGGAAGTATGTTTACGAGAGATGGAAAGACTAATAGGGATATTGAAAGAAGGGTGAATGCAGGAAACTCCATTAACGGAGGACTGAACGCGGTTGGCTCAAACAAAAAGTTGTCCATGGAAGCGAAGCTAGCAGTCCACAATGGAGTGCTGATACCAACCTTGATGTATGGCAGTGAGGCATGGAACTGGCAGAGGAAGGATGAAAGTAGACTGAATGCTGTAGAAATGAGATCTCTGAGACGAATGTGTGTTAAAACCATGCATGATCGTGTGAAAAATGTTGAGATTCGTAAAGAATGCAAGCGTAGTGAGCAAGATTAAGAAAGGAACGCTTAGATAGATTGGGCATGGAGAGCGAATGAATGAAGAAAGGAGTGTAAGGAGAATATATGACGCTAATGTAAATGGAAGAAGAAGCTGGGGACGTCAAAGGAAGACGTGGCACGATCAAGTGAATCAAATACTTGAGTAGGGCCATGTCAGAAGTCGTAATAACAGAAGAGAATGTATGAGACGTTGTATGAAAGTGAATGAAGCAAGAAATGTATGCCAAGATCGAGTTGTTTGGCGGTCCGTCCTCTCTGCCTACCCCTGCGGGGAAACGGCGTGATGGTTAGTTAGTTAGTTAAATATTTAATATTACACTGAAACCTAACACTTTAATCAGTAAATCCTATTTTAATACCTGTTTATTTATTCATGTTACATTATAATTCCTATTTTTCTTTCTTCGTGCGATATTAAATAATACAAGCTCAACCATGAAACAAAATAAAGACAATCCAATACCAAAAATCCATAAAACGAAGTGACCATAAAACTTCATCTGTTGTGGATTTAAGTTACTTTGATCAATCATGGAGTGACCATCAAAGTAGACCGAATAGTTTCCTGGTGGAACCCTGAGAGACTCACTCCATTTCTTTTGCAGTCCATACTCATGGTACAATAAGATTTGATAATTAATGAAAGAGATGTATGGAGCCTTCTTTGGAAAAGCCCAAGCGTGGACCGAGGGAAATATATTGTCGCTAGTCACACGAAGACTCAACAAGTCTTCGTAGGTAAAAATGTTTCTGCATTTCATGTTGAGTTCCTTATATATGACGTTCATTTCATCAATCACCATTTCCTTTTTGCCAATCATGTTCTTGAAAGTTGAACACATATCAGTGCGAGGTATTACTCTGTGGGACAACTCTTGGAGGGATTTATCTGATGAACTATTCAACATTTCCGAAATGAATCGGGTCTGAAACAAACGTCTAAAAATGCAATTTTTATTAAATCACCGACAAGCCAAAATTTCGTAAGGAAATAATAATTTTCTGATATTAATATTTTAATTTCCCTGAATATAAGTGAAAAATAAAAATAAAAATGTTTCTAATATACAAAACCAATGCTAAGGCAATTTTTTTTATTTTCAAATATATCTTTATAGTATTTTTATAATTAATTGATCTTAGTACCAACTAAATTGATTGGAAATAAATCTTTTTTCGCTGTTCTTATATTATATTGGTATGTTTTAATTATATATTTTTTTGTAATATTGGTCATATATATTCTACGAAAATACGTCAATTATTAATTAATATGTGCGGTTTTACCTGGGTGCTGATCAAATTTAGTTTAAATCCCCCACCAACTAATTCGTCAAAGTTGGACAAATGATATATCGAGGGTTTTGTTATAAAAGACGTCAGTTGAGCCTTGAACGAAGTGCTTATGCTTATGCAACACAGAAGCCATAATATTAAAACCCGGCCTCCGAGTGACTTCCAGCTTATTCGGAAAACAGATTGCTCGGTGAGCATGAATCCGATCACCTAAAACAAAATCGTATTAAAGTATTATTATTCTTGATTAATAATCGCACTTAAATTGATTATAATGAAATTATTTTAGTACTTGGTTTCTAATTTTTCAATTTATCTCACAGCATTGATATCAAGGCGTAATTTGAAGTTATATACCTATTGTGTAAATAAGCATTTGAATCACAAAATGATTCTCACCCAAATAATGTCACTTAATCTCTTCTTTCTCTGACCAGAAAACCGATTTGCTATGTACACTACACCAGACTGGGCAAGTAGGGACGCGGCAATCAGAATCCACGTAAACGCCGAGAAAACGTAAACTAACTTCAAACCTAAAAAAAGATAAGGTTAAAAATAGAGCAATGATTGGTACAACACACAAATAAGACAAAAGGGATAAAGGGCGTCTGAAATAATAGAAAAAATATTACATATGTCTTTAAAACAGCGTGCATGAGTTCATTGGTAAATGACAAGTGGCAGCATAGATAATAAGAACAAAGGGAGATGTGCTGACTGTCACTGAACTACGAAAAAACTGCACGGACCATTTAAAAAGGCGGAGCCAATGAAAGTCGTGCGATTGGTGTTCGTAGATACGATTTGCGGTAGTATGGGTGAGCGCGGTTCCAGCTAACGATGATTCATGGCCCATCTCCGTTGTTACTATTATCTATGAGTGGTAGCTAAAGCTGACATCCGAACGCCAACAATATATAGCAAGATAATTGTATTATCATTTAAAATATAAAACAATAACTTTGTTTACCGCACTTTTAATTGGTATATACTTTTGCCGACTGGGTTTTGCCACTACCGTAGTATCTTCAGGGCAGTATAATGAAGAAGCTACGGTAGTGGCGAAATCCGGTCGGCAAAAGTGTATACCAAATAAAAGTGATGTAAACAAAGTTATTGTTTTGTTTTTTAAATTATAATGTCACATCACCAAGTTACCGCTTCATATGAAAATAAAAATAAAAAAATATCATTAAAATGACGTACCGTCTTCAAGGAAACCTGCTGAGGTGCTGTAAATTATTTTCACAGGGTCTTCAGAGACTGGAAAACTGAAGTAAACCATCTTGGTTCTTGAAGAAGTGATTGTTACTCCCCCAACGGCCCAGTCTATGCGATTTTCGTTTGTCACAGAAATCAACTTCTCGGCACTGCCATCCGAACGATTAGCACGAAAAGTTAACATTTCTACCGTGAAATTTAATCTCTTCTGAACCTCGAGAAGAATATTCCCTTCTAAATTATACAATTCCCCACACAGTACCACGGATTCATCGCTATTAGTAGTCACAGTTTCTTTTGGATTACGACAGCCGAAATGCATTTCTTTGTTACGGAAACCGACTTTGAAAATGTGTGAATTGAACTTCCAGTTACTTAATTTGAAGATGTCTATTAATTCGAGTAAAGAATAGCACTATTGAAGGACATTCCAGTCGGTATTTCGAAATCATACGTTTGAATAAGTTTCCCAGATGCAACTCCACAATAGAAGCAAATATTGTATAGTCGGACTTTACCATCTATAACTTCTACAATGACTGTCAAAATAACTCTTTTCAATATTTTTGATGTTGTAAGGAACAGTGGATCAAGAGCATTAAGTCCAGCCCCTTTATTAAAAGCTCCTTCGCAAGATCCATAATGCTTTTGGCAAATAAACATAAGTATGTCGGATGATACAAGATGATTCGAATAGTGTTCATCAAACTTTAGGGGTTCCTTTAAACTTATGACATGCATAGTAAAACGCTTCAAAATTTTGAAAAGGCTATCGTTTGATTTTTTAATTTTATCGTAATTCAGCATCACGGTGGTTACTGGGTGAGACGAATTGACAATTAATATTACTTCGTTTGGTTTTATTCTCATTTTGTTTTTAGCATTAGCTTTCCTTATTATTCTCTCGATGAAATCGTTAGACGTTGAATCATAATGCATTATAAAATCATTGACAGTAGCCTCTCCAATCAAAATTTCGGCAATGAGTTCTTCAAAATGGTCATTTCTAATACCGTTTTGTAGGTTTTCTAAAGAGCTGATTCGCTCAGATTTTTTTAATAAAGCTTCCGAAACTCTCACAGTAATAAATAATAAAATACATATACGTAATATGTTATAGAGCAAAGTACACATGATTTAATATGTTATTCACGACAATATTATAATTTCAGTGTTTTTTTTCTTTGGATGGCGAATGATGTACGTCCCACTCTTTCCACCTATGGAAGATAACTGATTGATTGATTTTTTTAAAAGCTTCCTGGTAATAAAAAAAATATAAGGGATCAATCATCGGTGCATTACCTAAATTATAGCAACACGCGATTGAAAAGATAAATTTATTATCATTATTCCTGATTTTTTCTTTGATTATTTATATACACGTCATGTTGAATTGCTAACATTAGATCTCTGTTTAGTAGTGATTAAGTATATATTATCGGAAATAATTCATTATTACCTCATCATATAGCAATTTATTGCTAGTAGTATATTACCTTTAGCAAAGAAATGTTTTGTTTTTAAATATTCATTAAAAACCATAGAAAACCTTTTAAAGGAAATGAAAATCATTTTGCATCTATCTATTCAATGTAAAAACAAAATATTGGAAGAGGCATTTTATTTTATCATGTCACATTCATTCAAATATTGGGAAAGGTATTCTGCAAGGCAGCGTTTTATGTCACGTCTATACAAATATTGGAAAAGGCATTCCGCAAAGCAGCATCTCATGTCACTTTCATATAAATATTGGGAATGGTATTCCGCAAGGCAGCGTTTCATGTCACCTTTATATAAATATTGGGAATGGTATTCCGCAAGGCAGCGTTTTATGTCACCTTTATATAAATATTGGGAATTGTATTCCGCAAGGCAGCGTTTCGTGTCACTTTCATTCAAATATTGGGTAAGGTATTCCACAAAGCAGCGTTTCATGTCACCTTTATATAAATATTGGGAATGGTATTCCAGAAGGTAGCGTTTCATGTCACTTTCATAAAAATATTGGGAATGGTATTCCGCAGGACAGGGTTTCATGTAACCTTCGTACAAATATTTCAAAAGGTAAATTAATAATAAACGTTTTTCGATGTCATAACTTTCAGTAAATTCGTCATACAGTATGTGTCAGACAATTGAAGCCATTGGAATCTAAGTGACTGTATTTTATAAATTTGTTGGCAACACTGTTAAACATTTTCTTGACCTCTCCGACTTTCTGCGCACTAAAATAAATTCAACAATCCCTTTCCCCGCTTTTGGTAGTGTTTAGAATGTTTTTTTCTGGCCGTGAATCCTAGAACAATCTGGCATCTTGGGAAATAAAATTGCCCATTCATGCCCCCCCCATCTCTCTCTAATAACTTTCTGCATTAAAGATAAATTATTTTTTTACTACTTTGACATATTCGACTAAATGTTGGTATCATTTTACATAAACAGTTGAGAATGTCGTTGTATTGGCACTTGGGCACATTTAGTTACCAGCGAACTCCATTTTCAGAACAATTTATGCTTTGTGAAATATGTCTGTACTATAAATCCATCAGTGTTTTTTTTTTTTTTTTTAACGAGAGCCCAATTAATATCGTATGTTTATTTTCTTTAATTACCTTTATAATTCTATTACTTACCCTTTTTACTCTTACACTAATCGATTAATAGGTATGGGTACTTTTTAAGGGTAAAGGTGAAATGCAATTGAAAAATAACTTTCTTTTTAATTTACTGTATTTAACACATTTGGGTATTTGTAATGTTTATCAAAAGGTATTGTGTAATTGTGGTATCGTATCCGACTAATCCTTGGAATGCTGAGCGCCCGCGATCTAATACATCCGCAGTGTGACAAATAACTTACTTGTTTTTCATAGAAATGATATATTACCAGATGATGCTTTTATATCTTTTAAATTTTTTTTTAAGAATTACAAACTTTCTCGGATTATGAATAAGCTGACAATATTCTTAAATCTTCTAGAACCATTACAGTAAGCGAAAGATAATGTGTGGTGATGGAGAACTTATCTAGTCGAGGAATTGAACTCACAACGCCTGGGTGGAACCCAGACGAGATGCTCACTCAGCCACTGACCGGTCATCATATATATATATCTATTATAAGTAGTTTTCCCAAAATACTAAGTAAATACTAAACTTATGTCTATAAAAACGATTTTTTCACAGGCCGACACAGAGGATACAAATGTTCGTATCCGATGGATAATTTCGGCGCACTAAAAGTTAATAATTAACATGAATGCAATATATTGCAATAAATAAACTTTCGATTTTCATAAAGGGTTAAAAATAATACCACATCCGATGAAATTATTTCATTTCACACACAAAGAAAAGCAGGGAAAACAAACTAAGACAGATGTCGTATCCTAAAACCATGGTTCCTCTTATTTCTCTTTATTTGAAAGGCATGCAAAGCAATTTCAGCCACAAAAGACAAAAACGATAACCCAATTCCAAATATCCATAGTACAAAGTGGCCATAAAACTTCATATGTTCCGAACTTAAATTGCTCTTATCAATCATGGCGTGCCCATTAAAGTAAATCGTAAGGTTTCTAGGCGAAACATTCAGAGATTCGCTCCACTTCTTCTGTAATCCATTCTGGTGATACAACATGATTTGGGTATTAATGAAATTGAAATAAGGAGATTTCTTTGGAAAAGCCCAAGCGTGGGTCGAAGGAAATATGTTGTCGGGAGTCACACGAAAACTGAGCAAGTCTTCATTTTTTAATAGTTTTCTACATCTCTTGTTGAGTTCCCTGTACATGACATCCAGTTCATCAATCACCATCTCCTTTTTACCGATGAGGCCCTTTAAAATTACGCACATCTCTGTTTGTGATTTTACTCTGAGGGACAGGATTTGAAGGGTTGGATCTGATGAACTATTCAGCATTTGCGAAATGAATCGAGTCTAAAAAAACACAAAAGTTCAATATATATTAAATAGGTATTAAATATAAGTATACATTATTATATTAGAGTTTAACAAATAAATGTGTAACTAGGCCGAGATCTAATTATGATCTAGTATAAACAGTTAACTTACATGCGCACTTATCAAATTGAGACTAAATCCACTACTAACTAATTCGTCAAGATTGGACGAAGGATCTTTCAGGGGTTTTGTTATGCGTGACGTCAGTTGAGCCTTGAATAAAGTGCTTATGATAATGCAACACAGAAGCCATAAAATTAAGACCCGACCACCTGACTTCCAGCTAATCCTTAGAGATTGCTCTGTGAGCATAAATCCGATGACCTAAAGCAAAACCAAATGAAATTATTGTCAATTCCTAAAATATTGAATACAATTATTCTTTTAATATCGCAATGCGTAAAATAATGATAAAAAAACGAATGTTCTATCATTGGGTCGACTCTTCTGCAATTCCTATTGCATAAAAAATAATCTATCGCAACCATTCCCAATGATACGTACCTACGTTCATAATATGAATGCACAGCAGTGCATTGTACATACGAGTATGTGCGAATAAATATTGTTATTAATATTACGGAATATGTAACAAAATTATATGTCTAAAGTACGAATGAAAAGGCTTACCCAAATAATTTCGCTTAACTTCATCTTTCTCTGACCAGAGTTCCGGTTTGTTATGTAAACTACGCCAGTCTGAATAACTAGGGTGAAAGCAATCAGAATCCACGTAAATGTCGAAAAAACGTATAGTAACTTTAATCCTGAAAACGTGTTTCTTCATTTTTAATAAACTGTTGCTTTTCCCATTGATGAGAATACAAATGAGAGAACATTGAACAGATGGGAGGTTATCATGAATTCACCAAAACAGCGATAGCTGATGTTTGAAGCCCTTTACAGGATAAGAATAACGAAAATACATACCATCAGGTAGAAAACCTCCCTCGAAACTGTATATTATTTTAACTGGGTCTTCGGAAACTGGGAAACTGAAGTAAACCATTCTAGTTCTTAAAGCGGTGACTGTTATTCCTCCAACGGCCCAGTCTACGTGGTGATTGAACGCAATAGAGATCAACTTCTCGGGACTACCTTCGACTTCCATGGAACGTAAAGTTATCAGTTCTACTTTAAAATTTAGCCTTTTCTGAACTTCTTGAAGCATATTTCCTTCTAAACTGTATAAAGCCTCACATATCACCAGTGATTCATCATCAATCGTAGTCACCGTTTCTTTTGGCTTACGACAGCCAAAGTTCATTTCGTTGTACCGAAACCCAACTTTAAAAATGTGTGAATTAAAGTTCCAGGTATTTAATTTAAAAATGTCAATCAATACAGAGTAAAGATCAATGTCGCTAGAAGATCTATCAGCGAGTATTTCTATTTCCTGTTTTTGAATAAGTACTCCGGCTGCCACTCCGCAATAGAAGCAAACTTCGTACACTCGTGCTCGATCGTCTAAAACTTCAATGACGATTGTCACTAGAACTTTTCTTAAAAAATCAGATTTTTCAAGGAATAGTGGATCAAGCGCATTAATACTGGCTCCGTCAACAAAGGCGCCTTCGCAAGTTCTATAATGCTTTTGGCAAATTAAAATGACAATGTCAGATGATTTTATATACTCCAAAAAAAATATATCGAACGCCAAAGGTTCCTTTAAACTTATGACATGCATGGTGAAACGCCGGAAATCGTTAACAGTTCCGTTTGCTTTTTTAACTGTGTCGTAATTAAAAATCACCGTTACGGCTGAGTGGTAGGCTTTTATTTTACTTACAACATCCTTTTCTTTGATTTTCATTTCTGTTTTTGTGTTGGCTTTATTTATTACCCCATTAATAAACTCGCAAGATGTTGAATCATAGTGCACCATAAAATCATTGAGTGAAGCCTCTCCAATTATTATCTCGCTGATTAGATCTTCAACACGCTCATTTCTAATAGAATTACCCGAATACAGATTTTGTAAAAAGCTGCTGCTTTCTGAATTTTCGATAGGAGTTTCCAAAGCTCCCAAAGTAGGTAAGTAAAGAAAACAGAAATATGCAAAATCAAAACTTTTCTGCAAAGTGAACATTTCATTGATCCGCATTTACAATTATATAAACTGAAGCTCCTGAAGGTTTTGTTAGAATGATTCAAGAACGCTATCTTTCCTATTACTTCTGATCGGTTAACTTGATATCGGAATGTTTTATTCAACATTTGTTTAATAGATACGATTTATTTTATTAGACGAAAGCTTCACGATAATTTCAAACAAACACCAAATCATTGAGAGTGCATTAGCTAAATGAGAGTAGATGACGCGAATGAAAACATTATAATTGAAAAAATAAAACAATAACTTTGTTTACATCACTTTTATTTAAACTTTAGCCGACCGGTTTTCGCTACTACCGTAGCTTCTTCGGGGCAGGATACAACTAAACTATGAACTAAGATGCACATGTGTTATAGATTGTTACAAACAGGCGAGTGAAGGTCTAAGGGTGGGAGATCAGCAGGTACCTGCTGACCTGGAAGGGTGTGTACTTTGCTTATTGGAAATAATTTGAAGATTGGACTTTTATTTAAATTTATTTGATTATTTATGAGTCTACTATTAGTGTTTTTGGCTTTCCTTATTTCTAATGCCTCTAAGTTATCCAGTCGAATGCCGGTTCCATTTTTATGTAGTAAACTAGTGCCTGTATTTTTATTGAATGTGTGGTCTGTTTCTAAGAGATGGTTAGCAAATTCGGAGAACCCATTATTATTTAGGCATCTTAGTTATATCAAATATTTGTGACTATTTTTCTAGTGTATCTCGTATGTACGAGTATAATGACAAACAAACAAAAAAGTGTGATCATTCTTAAAGCTAAAATGATGTTATAATTTATTTAACAATTATTAACTTGTTAAAAAAATGCATACAGACAGGAGATTATAAGCTTCCTGCAATCGAATTTACCGGTTTCGGAGTGACTGTCAGAAGAAGTCATAAAAATAACATTCCGTAGTATGCCGACTTGTTCGTTTAACCGTACATGCCAGTATACCCGAAATCGTCGAAGAAAATACATATAAAAATATTTTCCTGTATAAGTTAAGGAACACATAGAAAATTTAAGTAATAATAATTATTCTGAATTTGCCATATTTTGGAAACAAATTATTATTTTGACATAAATCAAGGTTTAAATTTTTTGCATAACTGATTTACAATTAGAAAAATTTGAAATTAATAATCAAACTTTTTTTCTCTTAAATTTATGTTCACATTAATAACTATATTTACAATATTATTAATATAAATTTTAAAAACAATAAATATTATTATTTTATTTTTTACGGGTGTGTCATATTCTTGATTTTATTTATATTAAAAATAAAAATGATTTCTTTTTTTAAATTCCTAATAAGAATGTTTTATTTAATATTTTATGACAATTTTTTTTTTTTTGTTAATAATTTTTTCATATTTAATTAATTGCTTATCTATTTTCCATCACTTATTGCCATTTTTTGTTTATGTTTTGTAATTTGTCTATTTATTTATTGTTTGTCTATAATTACCATTACTTTTAGTATACTGTTTATCCCGATGAAAGAAGCTATGGTTCTGAAACATGTAGACATGTATATATTAAAAAACAGCTGTTTACATAAAGTTCCTTTTATTTTGTATTTCTTAACAATTTGCAGACATGAATTTGAATGAAATCCAATATGTAAAACTGATGCTATAACGTTTTAAAATTAGTATGAATATCATTGAATCCGCCAGGTTGTATTGAGGTTAGCCCATAGATGTGCCACACTGGTTAGCCATAGATTACAAATTCAAGAGAAGAAGGTATGTTTGGGTAGAATATTTCCAAAATGGAAAACACGAGTAGGCATGTACTTAAGAACATTATTATTTAGATACATTTTGAACTGTTTATCCTGATGAGGAAGCTTTGCTTGTGAAACATGTAGATATGTATATATATATATTAAAAACAGTGATGTAAACAGAGTTTTTTTTATTTAATATTTCTTGGGCAACTATGTAAAAATTTCTAAAAAAAAAGATTCCAAGAAAAAGTTTTATCGACTATAAGTGGATAAAACTCTTCAAACAAAAATTTCTTATTATCAATTATATTAATAATGATGCCACAAAATAATTACACATCTATCGAAGAAAAAATAAAATATTAGTTTAATAGTTAAAAAAAACACTACATTCAGCTTCATTATTAGTAAGGTTAGATAATAACTGATTATCTTATAAATAATCTACACTCCTTAAAATGCTTCTTGTTCCTGTTATCCGTAGATATTCTTGAAATTTTTACCTGAAGTCTTCTTCTACCCCGGAGAGCTGAGATTTTACTTCACGCAGTAGTAACACAAACAATTAATTTACTTACAGTTAGTTAGTGAATGCCTTACTCAAAAAGTATGAAAAACCTGTTGAAATATCACAGAAATTGAACAGTTTGTTCTTATTAGTGCCGGGAAGGCTTAGAGCGTTATTTGAATGAAATCCAATATGTAAAACGTTTTAAAATTAGTGTGAAAAACATTGAACCCGCCATGTTTTATTTAGGTTAACCCATAACACTCTGGTTAGCCACAGATTGCATATTCAAAAGAAGATGGTTTTTTGGGCAGAATATTTTCAAAATGGAAAACACGAGCACTGTACCTACTTAAGAACTTTATGATTTAGATACGTTTTGAAAAAATTAACATTTGGAATGCAGTCAAATATTCAAATTAATATGTCTTTATTTGGAGATAGTTTCTTTCGCTGTCAAATTAATTATGGCACCCTAATGACAAGCAAGAATTCACAACATCATAACTTTATGTAAACCCGAGCAAGGCCGGGTACACATCAGCTAGTATATATATAAATTTTAAAAAAATATTACTTATAAAAACCTATTTAAATAAGGTTCACAAATAACACCTTTATCAAATTGGTAAAACGCACGTGAAATAATAAAATAGAAAAAAGATACGGTCGCGACTGAGACTCGAACTCAGAACCTTTACTCCCTCCATAAGTAACGTCTCTGTCAATTGAACTACCAAGACCTTTTTGAATTCCGTAACTTTTCCCGCGAATCATTAATATTATTTTCAATTTTTTCCAATTGTTGCCATCTAAAGAGAATATATGAGACGATGTATGAATGTGAATGAAGCAAGAAGTGTATGCCATGATCGAGTTGTTTGGCGGTCCGCCCTATCTGCATACCCCTGCGAGGAAACTGCGTGATGATTAGTTAGTTAGTTAGTTAGTTAGATGCCATCTTTTTTTTCTTTGTTTTCTTCCATTTCATAATCTCGTTGAAGGTTATTTGATATTATTTTCAATTTTAATTAAATAAAGATACAATAAATAAGATACAATATATATATATATATATTTAATCTTTTTTGTTACATAAGTACATTTTTTCTCTTTTTATTTATTTTTTACCGTTTATAAAACAACTTGTTTTACATATAACCTACGTATGTATAGCATTAAATATATGTAATTTCTTCAAATGCTTGGTAACTTTGTGGCATCATTATTAATTATACAAATTGAAAATACACTTTGTATATACCACTTTACTTAAAATATATAAATATTTCTACATGTTTCGATAGCAATGCTATCATCTTCAGGAATAAAAGAATACTATTCATTTATAGTATTCATTTATTCCTGAAGATGATAGCATTGCTATCGAAACATGTAGAAATATTTATATATTTTAAGTTAAGTGGTATATACAAAGTGTATTTTCAATTTATATAATTAAATATATGTAACCATTTTTTTTTAATAAATCATAATTTTAATAATATGAAAATAATGGCCCACCTTTTTTCTTTACTGAGTGTTTTTTCATGTAATTTGGTGTTTATTAAAATTGTTTTATTATTTACATAAAATAAAAAGAAATTTATTTTTCATAAAGTAATTGTTTTACTGGGTTATTTAACCCGTCTGTGTGTATTTTAAATAATCCAATCGCTTAAAAATTATTTAATTTTTTACCATTTTCAAAAAAATACTAAATCAGTCATCCCATTTCAATGGCGTTTATATTATTCATCATCTTATATTTTAAGGTCGTTTAGTGGGTATTCCACCTTACCAAATTGGAATAAACTATTTTGATTGGAAGCGATCTCGATAACGCTTAGTCCCATTTCAGAAATGTAAAAAAAAACCCACATAGGATGTAATATTCTAATCAAATTCTTTGAGATTAAAGAGATGGCGGAATAACTCGATACTCCTGGTGTTGATTCTTCTCTTCGTATGAAAAATGTGGAGTCATCTTTGAGACCTTTCAAAATTTTATGGACAAATTCATTTAGGTTTGTTTTATTACACAATTATTAATATGAATTGTGACTGCGCTGCTGTTTATTGCAACGGCTCTAAATTTAATATTATTATACTTTTCTTTTCACAACTGAAAGGAACATTCAGTAATATTGAGCATATTCTCAAACAACCTGCTGACAACAATGGAGAAATCAAGAAACATCCGACAAGAAACCACATTTTTACTGTTGCAGTACCCATCGACACACAACAGATGAAATTAACAACAAATATTTTAAAATATTTATTAGATAAATACACAGAAAAAATAAAATATGCGCTACCTGGATTTTAACTCAGAACCCTGTTAGCCGGATGAGGGTGGAACTAAATGTGTTTCTTTTTAAGGAACCTTAATAATAAATCAAATAATAACGATTTTAAGTAAGATTCCTCCCACGGAAGAAATGTTTATGATTTTTACAGAAGCGTAATTGAGTAATACTACGGATGGTGAATTCAAAGAAGACGCTTATTCGCCGAACGGACGAGAGCATCCTTAATTATTCGCTCTCTTGCACAATCTGTAAGCTATTCGGTTTGGCTGAAGTACCAATCTACTCCATTCTTCTCCAGTGTACTGCAACATCTGCACAAGCGTCATGAAATTTCAGTAATATCCCCTCAGCAAATAGCCACTGGTCTTACTTATACTTGTAAAATCCTACCCACGAGAATCTTCCCACTGTTCACAAAAATCCCAAACATCTTTAAAATAAGTAAATTATAAAATTTGTTGACTTTTGAAATCATTCTAGGCACAGGTTCTCAATTTTTTAATATCATTACTTAATGAATTTAAACATATAATTATTAATAAACAAATTGCTTTTCCTCAATCAACAAACAATGCTAATTGTGGGTACATTTTTTACTGTCCTGAATATCGATACCTGTTAACTCATGCCAGGTCTTTGAAATTTTTGGTACCAGTCCAAACGATTTTTGTCAAACTTCACGATAATAAAGTTCGAAGAATATAATTTAATATGTCTTACGTCATGGACTCTACCAAAACCTTGTTCAGGCTTTGACTTGAATGTTCTTTCAAATGTATTTTTTTGTCATTGCTTCATTCATGTATTATGTACGTGCTGTTGTTTTTCTGTTGCTCTTGTTTTCCTCATTTCGTGTTATTTGTTTTGTGTAAATTACATTAAAAAAAATTATGCGAGTACTGCACAAGAGTCCTAATTGCTCCCAACCGTTTGGAGCCAGTGAGAATATGGCATCCCCAATTGGGGTATGTTGTGAGGCTGAAGTTGTTGGGGAGGGGAAGGAAGGTGGAGAAGTGTCTGGCTATTCAGATCTGATCACCAAACACGGGTAAAGTAATTTCAAGCAACTTTTCGATTCTGATTCATATTTGCGTACTATATATATATGTATATAAATATGGAGGTAACCCTGTTGCCAGGTTGCAATTTCTTCCAATGGACCCAGAATCTTAGTGGGGAAAAAGTAGCCATATCTCTGATACCCCTGTCGTGCCTTTTCCCATTTCTTGAGTCTGGTGAAGTATGCATGAGAAATGATGCAACGGAGCTCTCAGTGACAGGACTCTATTAATTTTCGCATGCCACGAATGTTACATAAAAAATATCCATTATTACGATTATTTAAAAAAAAATTTATGAAAGGCCAAAAAAATATTTCTAATCTATTTTTTGGTTTGTTTTTTCAAATTTAATTTGATAAGTGAGATAGATGAAAATAAAACTTCGTAAGTAATGCAAAATAAAAATGTATTTATTATGTGACCTAAAATTTCAAATTACACACAAATTTTCAAACAGATAAGAAAATATCTTTATTTCATTTTTCTAGCCACAAACACTGTTTAAAAAGATAAATATACCAGAAGCACTTCTGTAACCTACTTACTAACTTCTTACAGCAATTTCATAGGCTTTCTTTCATTGCATTCCATTCCCTCTTCTCCTTCTTTAATCTTAACTCATTTAATACAATCTCGATTATAAAACACAATACGGACAACCCAACGCCAAAAAACCATACAATGAAAAGACCGAAGCCCTTAATTTTTTTGGGATTTAATCTGCTCCGATCAACAACGGAGACCCCATCAAAATAAACCGAGTGGTTTCCAGGCGGAACCCGGAGAGTCTCACTCCACTTCTTCTGCAATCCGTGCTGATGGTACCACATGATCTGATTACTAATGAAATTAATGTACGGCGCTTTCTTTGGAAAAGCCCAAGCGTGGGTTGAGGGAAATATATTGTCGCGAGTCATTCTAAGACTCAACAGGTCTTCGGACGTTAAGTATTGTCTACATCTCGCATTGAGTTCATTGTACATCGTGTCTAGTTCATCGATCAGCATTTCCTTTTTTCCAATCATGTCTTTAAAAGTTGAACACATGTCAGTACGCGGGTTTACTCTGTGGGACATCTCTTTGAACGAGGCGTCAGTTGAACTATTCAGCATTTCAGAAATAAATCGCGTCTAAAAGAAAGCAACAAATTTTCGTGAGAGAAAAATAATCATATATTTTCAAAATTTGCTTTGAACCATTTCAATTTAACATAATAATCTCGACCGGTTTCAGAAGTACCCTTCTCTCATCAGGAATATATTAAAACTAAAAGATTTAAAATAATGAGAGTACATGAATAATTGGGTGTTGGAGAGGGAGCCGACCGATGGTAAGGGGTAATTAGGGGATTTTTGGAAGAACAAAGCGATTCACTGGAAAAATATATGCAAAAGGGGACTATACGATAAATTTACTTAGTTATTCAACATACTAGATTTATTATTTGAGGTTATTATATTATATAGAAGAGGTTCTAAAACATTTTGGGTTTATATTATAGAAAAACAATCAGTATATAAACATCTTCAATAGCCCTCGGAGGGTCTTGGCCGCCTCCAGGAAATGAATGTACTCCTGCTGGTCTCCGGATGTTCAGTCCACACCATCCAGCAACCCAATTTTAGGCTTCATTAGACTCCGTACGATGCTTAAAAAAAAGGTATCATTGCTGGTCGGCTGTCTTCCATCCATAATAGGTGTCCTGCCTAGCAATTCTGTCGAATGCTAAATCGAGTATGGCTCGTTACTGTGTCTTGTATCTTTATCTTGTAAGATTTAAACCATTGTTGATTTATATTACATATAGTGATAACATGTATATATCCTGTTCGGTAGTATGAATGACATAATTTACTAACCTGGGCAGTTATCAAATTGAGTTGAAATCCACCAGTCACCAATTCGTCAAATTCGGCCAAAGGATATGTCGGGGGTTTTGTTATGAATGATGTCAGTTGCGCCTTCAACAACGTGCTTATACATATGCAGCACAGAACCCATGCTACTAAAACCCGACCTCCAAGTAACTTCCATTTTATTTGTAAGGGTTGCTCGGTAAGCATAAATCCTACTGCCTAAAAGAAACCAAATAGTTTTAATCATTAATAATTTCACAATAAAGGTAGATATTTTATTGTGTTCTTGCGCAATACGAGTATAAGTGCTAACACGTTTTGGTGGTGTATACTGTAGATACAAAATCATACTCAAATAACGTACAATATAAAGGAAGTTTTATGAAAAAAAATTACCCAAACAACATTGTTAAATTTCTTTTTATTTTGACCAGCTATTCGATTCGATATGTAAACGACGACTGATTGAATGAGTAGGGTAAAGACTATCAATATCCAGATATATATAGAGAAAACATGAACTATCCTTAGACCTGAAAAAGATATAATTATTAAAAGTACAATGAAGATAGCGAACTATAAATATCATATGTGCATATAAATATCATGCATATATGAATAGAAATATATTTTGTAGGTAATCTATGACACGAACCATCTTTCAGAAAACCTCGTTCAGCACTATATATTACTTTTACTGGATCTTCTGAGACTGGAAAACTGAAGGAAACCTTCTTTGTTCTTAAAGCAGTAACCGAAATACTTCCGACAGACCAGTCTGCCCGATGGTCCTCTGTCATATTGATCATCTTCTCAATAATACCGTCCACTTCCGTGGACCGGAATGTTAATAACTCCACTTTGAAATTCAGCCTTTTCTGGACTTCTACAAGCATCTTTCCTTCTAAACTATATATTTTGTCACAAGATACAACATATTCGTCTCGTCTAGTTGTTTCAGTTTCTTTTGGATTAAGACACCTGAAATTAATTTCTTCGTAAGGAAAACCAACTTTAAAAATATGTGAATTAAAATTCCAGGAGCTAAATTTGAAGATTTCAATCAATTGTGAGTAAAGGTCAATATCGTTATAGGACATTCCGGTAGTTAAATCGATTTCATGCTTTTGTATTAGTACTCCAGCTGTAATTCCACAATAGAAGCAAATCTCATACAGTCGGACTCGATAGTCCAGAACTTCTATGATGACGGTCAATAGAACTTTATCCAAGAATTTTGATTTCTTAAGAAAATATGGATCAATTATATTTATTTTAGAACCATTATCAAAAGCGCCTTCGCAAGATCCGTAATGTTTTTGGCATATGAAAATAATAACGTCGGAAGGCTTTAGAGAAGATAAATACAAGTCATCGAACTGTAAAGGTTTCTTTAAACTAATAACATGCATCGTGAAACGCCTTAAAATATGAAATCCCATTATGTCATCCATTTTGTCGTAATTCAGCATAGCAATGGTAGCTGGATGAGATGCATTAACTGTGATTATCATATCGTTTGGTTTTATTTTCATTTCTTTCTTCGCATTCGTTTTCTTTATTATTCTGTCGATAAACTCATTAGATGTGGAATCATAATGTATTATGAAATCATTGACTGGAGCCTCTCCGATTAATATCTCACTGATTAGATCTTCGAAGCGCTCATTTCTGATCCGATTATCATTCTCTAAACTTTCTGAAAAATTGACACTCTTTGAAATTTTGATTTGACCTTCCAGTGTTATGAAGTAAATAAAACAGGCCCATTTAAAATCAAAGCTCGTTAGGAAAGCGATCATTTTGTTTACACTCACGTAGTCTTTATATTTATCCTTTTTTGTTAGATGGAAGGTTGTCTCTTTATGCGCAAAGAACATCACACTCTCCCCCACCGCTTGGAAACTAACTATGAAACGCTTATATGGATTTTGTAAAAGTGTCGCTAATGTGATTGATTGAATAGTATTGCTGATATGATGGGCTGTTATGGAAAAAACCGTAATGAGAAATATATGTATATAAAAGTGACAATTTATTGGTGAATTAGCCAAAAAGAAAATTACAGCCGATAGTGAATAAAAACATTTTCCATAGCAAAATTGTTCTTAGCTTGTAGTTTTCATTGATTTTCTGTGTTATTTTTTATTTATTTTGGGTCTTGCTTCATAGCGATCCCACGAGTTATAAAACCCATTTTGGTACAAGAAATTCTTTTACATTACAAGAGTGATACAAAAAATAGATTTCCCATATAAATACAAATCGGATACGTATATCCGAGACACCATCTAGATTGCATTTATATTCTGGTAGAACTTTGTAATCATCGTAAAGATAGCAGCCAATAATATGGGATTTAATTGAGGATAATATTGACAAGGTCTTAAGTTTGAGGTATGATATCGATGCAGATGGCGTAAAGTGAACTGGTCTCATTACTCAGTTGGTAGAGCGGTTGTCCCCGTAAGACAGAGGTCCTGGGTTTGACTACCAGATACTGGTCACCTACTACTCGGCGCCCAACTACTGCGGGGAATTCGATAATGCAGGAGCAATGATGTCAGTGGACGACACGCTGAAGTGCTCCTACCAGATCCTGAAGCCGGCCGACAAGCGCCACCTGGCGTACGTGCAGACCAACACCAACCGTCCCGTCACGCCGTCCAGGCGCGTCACCAAGTCAAAGAAGATTTTGAGGGCCCTCTGGATAAATCCCACCGGCCACCATCCTCCCCCGCCGCTCCACCCCTTTAAGAGTGTTTCTGTGTTATTTATCCTAAAAATATGGATAATAATTCTTTGTTTTAGCTTAAATACATTCTTGAATATAATGGAAACAATCACTCTATCATTTGTATTAGTGTCTTGCAATATATCGTAAGGAATAAATACAGTTAGCTTTTTTTTTTTTCAATTTAACATTAAATTTAGTTTTGATAATTTAACTGCATCTCTTTATATGGTCTATAAATAATGTGTTATTTATGTGTAATGATAGCCTGTCCAAAAAGAGAAAATAAATGAAAAAAAAAAAAATCATAGAATAGACGTAATATAAGAATAATATAAGAATAGGAAGTAATATTTGTACACCGCCCTTGAGGTGATTTTTCACAAAAACGGCGCTATAAAAATAATACTATTATTATTATTATTATTAACTAATACCTTTTTATTTTCTGTCGTTTTTACGCTTTCGTTTTCCATTTAGGATTGGTTAATATTATATTCTTTGCTGATTAAATCTTACAATGAGATTTATAAGTATCAATAAGTTATTAAAATAAATTGTATATATATATACAATTTATTTTAATGCGGATTACGGAAATGTATTTTTTTAAATATTTATTAGTTTGTTTGGTTGGTGCTGCACTTTTCCTGAATTAAATTATAAATACCCGGATTAGAACCATCTATCAAATATATTCAATAGAAATACGATAAACTAAGGATTAAGATAGTTGAAACAATTTATTAACCACCGAAGTCCAAGTAAATCTGGCTTCAAAAACGGAGCGTCTTGTATAGGGCTAGCAGAAACCTCAAAAGTGACCAACTGCTAATCCTCAAAAATCTCAACTACGTCCAACATTTGAATTTGGGAGTGACCTCTGGGCTGAATCTCCAAAAACATGATAAACCTGCTTGTTTCTGTGGAAAGGAGTTGAAAATTCATTGTTAACAGACCGATTGCCATCTCTAATGCACAAACCCGGTAAATATGTTGAGTCTGTTCTGCAGATATTTCAATGGAGCCCGCAATTTGGGAGTGACCTCTGGGCTGAATCTCCAAAAACATGATAAACCTGCTTGTTTCTGTGGAAAGGAGTTGAAAATTCATTGTTAACAGACCGATTGCCATCTCTAATGCACAAACCCGGTAAATATGTTGAGTCTGTTCTGCAGATATTTCAATGGAGCCCGCTCATAGGAGCTAGTGCGTTGATCCCCCCCCCCCCCCACGTTAGTGCTCGTGCGTGAAACTCGACGGACACGAGTGGAACTCCCATTCACAGTTGATGTTGGCTTCATGAAAACGGATTGTTTCACCGACGCGTTCTTCTGTTAATCGACTTGTATGTGAAATGGGCTACTGGTATCTGTATTTCTTCCTAGGTTTAATCAGGACCTCTTCATCAATCAGGTCCGCATTAACAAACACCATCGTACATGATACTATCATTCCTATATTTTATCTGAATCGTGTATTGTGTACATAATCTACCACTACCTTCTACGGACCATCAGATATATGTTGCGGTACAATTTTTTGCCACATGAATGGGTAAAACAATATTTTATTTGTATATGATATTAATGTCTCGCCATTGGTTAAATACTGTTTCTAGGAACCCTACCATGGCGCTTTGAATCAGCTGTACATGTTTTATGTTGGTCTTATACGAGTGTCCCCAAGAAGTTTTACCATACCTTACAGTCGATTCTGTCTGCGAGTGTTTTGGCAAAAATCAGTACATTGGGCCAATTGTAATGCTAAAAGGTTACATAAAACTTGACTCTTCATTCCGGAGAATGACTCCCATGGTAATTACTGTGTTTTTACTTATCACGGCAGCATTGCCTTCAAAGTATTTAACAATTTCTTCGGGTCCAATGTATCAAATGCCTTTGAATTGTCTATGAACAGTACCAAAACACGTGGTTTGTTATTCAATTCATTAGTTAGAGAAATCCTAGAGATACATTTCAGTATTTTTTTAAACCATATTGATTTGGATGTATTAAAGAAAAACACTCCAAGTATTCAGTTAGTTTTAAAAATATCTAATTATCGATCATATTTTCAAGAGCGGGTCTACTCGTATAGTTTCCTATGTCAGAATGTCAGAAAAATACTACATTCGAGTTCATCTAGTATTAAATAAACTGAAAATGTTTACAATTTTCTCATGCTGTGTAAGATCTCCACTAAATGAAACACATTTTAATAAACTAAGCTATTATTCAGTAAGATCAACTTCTCCGACCAACGGAATACTTTCAATGAAACCGTTTAAAAATAGAACAGCCTGCAGTGAAAACTCCAAAATAATCTGGATTGACAGCAAAATTCTTCTTCAATTTGGGTGACGGGTATGTGTACCGCCGCCCTGGGGACAATTCATTGGATAACCAACGCCTCTGCCATAGGTAACCTCAAGTGGTTCGCTAGTTAAAGTGACTTAGCAAGGCTGCCCAGGTTTATGGGATAAGGTTTGTCCAGGAGCATAATTCCCGTTCTTTTTAAAGAAGATTCCTTATCTTTTTTCATTCGGCTTAAAGACTTCTTGATTAACTGCAGAATTCCGGTGAGACATAGTAAAAAGATCTTAAATAGATTGTTAAGAGATTATTGGAAAACACAAATTGATGAAATATCTTCAAGTGACAAAATATTTTGAACTAAAACTTTTAAAAACAGTTATATTATGTTGTAATTCATTTTAATACCTTTTTATTTTATTTTTAAATACCATAAGTAAGCTTTTTAACGAAGAATTACGTTTTATAAAAAGGTTCCCACCTCATTAGATAGTAATGACCTTTTTTTGTCTCTAGTTCTAAAAGTGATTTGAATTTTCGCTTGACTAGAATTGTCAAAGATGTCAGCGTCTATATAATGTTTAATAATGTTTACTAGCTAATTATGTTTGAAGTAAATAATAAAGTAATTAGTAAAATACTTAATATTGAGTTTCCTCTTGTTAAAACATCGCAAATATTGAGTTCTTCTCTTGTTAAACCATCGAAAATATTGACATGTTTGATGAATGTCGCTCGCTGAATTCAACTGATAGCTGTCATCCGAGAGAATCGGAACCGCAGTTAAGTAAGAAGGTTTTAACCCTAAAAAAAAGTTAAGGAATCTTCCTTTAAAAGATCGGGAATAGCGCCCCAGGTCTCGGTGATGGATGCGTCTGCCCACCTGTTGTGTGGTGGGCCGGATCGGGAGAGGCTGGTTGAGGGAGACCCCTTTCTCTCTAGTGGGAAGGTTGGATTGATGCACCTATAACTCCAGATTCCTTCCCACCCCTCATACATATTATATTTCCAGAATTTCCTCTCCTTGCTTTCCTTGAAAATACCCTCCGCACAGCATAATAGTTAGTATTTCAAAAAAATCTTTTGCAAAGTCACTTTCATTAGCTGCCATTGACATTATTAGATAACGCCCTTTTCAAATATCTCATTCCATTACATTTAATATCCTATTATTCTTCTTTACTCGAAACGCATTAAATACGATCTCGGTAATGAAGCACAATAGGGATAGCCCAATGCCAAAAAGCTAAATGACCAAATCCGTTAATTTTTTTTTCGGTCTTAATATGCTACGGTCAACAATGGAAACCCCATCAAAATAAACCGAATGGTTTCCGAGCGGAGCTTGAAGGGTCTCATCCCATTTCTTCTGCAATCCATGCTGATGGTACAACATGATTTCATCATGCATGAATTGGATGTATGGAGCTTTTTTTTAAAAGACCAAACGTGGATGGAAGGAAATATATTATCACGAGTCACACGAAGACTCGACAAGTCATCGAATGTTAAATATTTTCTGCATTTCGCGTTAAGCTCATTGTTCACAATATCCAGTTCTATAATCACTATCTGTTTTTTTCCAATAATATCCTTGAAAGTTGAACACAACTCTGTCTGAATGTTGACTCTTTGGGACATCTCTTTAAGCGAATTGTCTGGTGAAATATTCAGCATTTCTGAAATAAATTGAAGTGATCTGTCCTTTTAATATAAAACTTTAATAAAAATCTACATGTATGAGCTATAAACCTCGGAGACTACGTGACGCCTTTAGGGCACGTCTTAACTTCTGTCTGCTTCTTGCTGTCTAGTGTTCGCATCCATACCCTCCAGCAACTTAAGCTTTGACCTCCTAACCCTCCGTTTGTAGGATAATAAACGGAAAGTCTCTTTGTTAGTCGACTGTAATCCATACGTGCTGCAGTATTACTTGTGGTTGTTCCTTGTACGCCAGACACCTTTGTCTTGTCGTTGCTTTGCATGTTGTACTAACCTAACCTAACCTAACCTAACCTAACCCTCCGTTTGTAGGATAATAAACGGAAAGTCTCTTTGTTAGTCGACTGTAATCCATACGTGCTGCAGTATTACTTGTGGTTGTTCCTTGTACGCCAGACACCTTTGTCTTGTCGTTGCTTTGCATGTTGTACTAACCTAACCTAACCTAACCTAACCTAACCCTCCGTTTGTAGGATAATAAACGGAAAGTCTCTTTGTTAGTCGACTGTAATCCATACGTGCTGCAGTATTACTTGTGGTTGTTCCTTGTACGCCAGACACCTTTGTCTTGTCGTTGCTTTGCATGTTGTACTAACCTAACCTAACCTAACCTAACCTAACCCTCCGTTTGTAGGATAATAAACGGAAAGTCTCTTTGTTAGTCGACTGTAATCCATACGTGCTGCAGTATTACTTGTGGTTGTTCCTTGTACGCCAGACACCTTTGTCTTGTCGTTGCTTTGCATGTTGTACTGTTATGTGTTATGAGTAATACACGTTACCAACCTGGGCACTTATCATATTGAGTTTAAATCCATCTTAACTAATTCGTCGAAAGTGGCCAAGGGGTCCACCGGGGATTTTGTTATGAATAACGTGATTTGTGCCTTGAACAACGTGCTTATGCACATGCAACACAGAAGCCATAATAATAAAACCCGACTTCCAAATGACTTACAGGTAATTTTTACAGATTGCTCGGTCAGCATAAATCCTACTGCCTAAAACTAAGAAAGCGGTATTCACTGTGATTAATTATAATTATAATTAAAGGGGTAATGTCAGTCTAGCGCCCGGAAAATAAATTTATCATTTTTTAGGCTAGTATAGCGAATGGAATAAACAATCTGATGAAAAGCCTTTATTGTGCATACTTTTTTAGTATATTTACAAAATTATTTTTTAAAAAATACTCCAAATTGGCGTCACCAAAGCTCACTAAAGTAAACCTTCTCTAAGGGCAGAAGTCTGCGGCCGGAAAAAATTCTACTCTATTTTTTTACCAGGTACAAAAAAACTACCAAAAAAATCTGTTCTTAATAAGAGTATCTCCGAAAGTACGCATCTATGGAAAATTATTATAATAGGTCTTCCACACGAGCGGGCGGGAGAATACTAAAAAAGCCGCCGATCGTCCTTTCCTAATTTCAAGTCTACCAACTTTAAGAAAGGACGACCGGATGGTTGAACCTTTCGACTGTGTGGCTTTTTTAGTTTTAGGCCGCCCGCTCGTGTAGAAGCCACTTTGGGAATTATTTTTTTTTTATTCGTACGTACCTACTTACCGAGATTTGATGTTAAAGCCGCAGTTAAAATTTCAAGTGAATTGATTAAAATCTGTAAAAGTTTTGTTTCGTTTTTTTTTTGTTTTTGGGAAATGTTTCTTGATATAAAGGCGTTTTTAATTTTCGACAAAAAAATTATTTACCTCATGACTTCAACGCCTGCGCCATAGAATAGAATATCTAGAACATTCTCTTATATTTCTGGCTAATTTTAAGGTTCATACGTCACTGTGATCATTCTCTCAGTAATGTCAACGTAAATGTCAGTGGCTCGGAATTTTAATAACTTTACTTTAAATTTAAGCCTCTTCTGGACTTCTGAAAGCATCTCTCATTCTAAACCGTACAGCGGATCACACGATACCTCAAATTCATCATCATTAAATCTCCCAGTTTCTTTCGGATTACGGCAACCGAAATTAATTTTATTGTGTGGAAAACCAACCTTCAAAATATGTGAATTGAAATTAAATTTGAATAAATTTTTAAAATATCCATCAATTTTGAATAAAGTTCAATATCGTTATATGATATTTCAGTGGTTTAATCGATTTCATGCTTTTGTATTAGTACTCTAGCTGCTGTTCCGCAATAAAAGCAAATCTCATACAATCGAGCTCGATAGTTAACAACTGATGAGTGTCAATAGAACTTTATTCAAGAATTTTGTTTTCTTCAAAAAAAATTAATCAAGTGTTCCTGATATCGCGACCATTATAAAAATTGCCTTTTGCAAGTCGGTAGGTTTTAGAGAAAATAAATAAAAATCATCGAAATCCAATGGCTTCGTTAAACTTAAAATATTCATGGTGAAACGCGTGTTATTAAATACTAGCCTTAATTCAGTCATTTGGTCATAATTGACCATCACCGTTGTCGCTGAATGGGTGGAATTGACTGTGATTATCACATTCTTAGGTTATATTCTCATTTTTTTCTTAGCATTTGTTTTCCTTAGTATTCCATCGATAAACTCACTAGACGTAGAATCATTATATACCATGAAATCTTTTTTTGTTGTTTTTTTGTTTTTTTCAGTTTGATATGTTGAAATGGCCTTAAACGCCGAAACAGCTGTCACAATAATAAAAACTAAAAATACTTGCAGAATCTAATAATAACATTATTAAATTTGATTTATTTTACATTTAAAAAAAAAATTAAAAGGAGTTCTACGAATTAAACACAAAAACAATTAATACCATGAAATCATTGACTGGAGCTTCTTCCATTAATATCTCGCTGATCGGGTCCTCAAAGCGCGTATTTCTAATGTTGTTCTAATATTGATCAGTATCCAAACTTTCTACTGTTCACCCTTTAACGTTTTGATTAGAGTTTCCAACGTAGTAATGTAAATAAATAAAAAACACACACACACATTTTAAGTCAAAGCTCCCTGGGAAAGCAATCATTGTATTGTTTCCAACGCAGACTTCATAATTTTCATTACGTAATTACTTGTAAACCCACACTTAAAGAGCTTCACACTATCTCTAAATGCATGGAATCTAGATTTTGAACTGTTTAATTTATATTGTATACGTGTTAAGAACGTTATTGATTGAATAAAAATAGATTTTTTTGGATTGTTGATTTTTATCTGAAAAAAAATGCAATGGTAATTAATTAATAAATGTAACAATTTTTTGACGTGCATTAGCTAAAAGGAAAATGACAGCTGATAACGCGAATGAAATATATTTTCAAATGACCTGATAACTTTATGATGCGACATTGTTATTTTAAAATGAAACATTAAAATATCATTTCACAACTAGATTTATTGTTTTTGTCTATATTCTATCGTTCGTTTTGCTTTGTGTTTTTTTTTTCTTTCTGATCTGCGCACCGTCCAGAAACTGAATGCTGGGGTGAAAACTTTCAACCAAAACTAAAACTTGAGATTAAATGTTACAAATGATATCTTCACCCAGTTAAATTGAACATCCGTTCAATTGAATATCAAGGGTAGTTTTTTAAAAAGTGGTTGATAGTGAAACAGCCTATACTCGTATGTAAAAATATCACAGAGGTAATCTAGGGCAATTAAAAGCAACTCTCACTTGGTCGGTTATATTATTTACTAATAACAATAATTATTTATTTAATATTTCACTTGTAGCAAACACTTTGTGGGTATACATAATTATAAATTAAAATAAAATAACTTATAGGTTTTTAAATAATAAAGGTTTTTTAGAATTTGCAACACATTTAATATATAAATATCACTCATCATTAAGTCTTCAAGTATAGAGATTGTACATAGGAATGGGATAGGTCTATGTCGTAATCATTTAGAAGCTCTCGAAATCAAAAAAATCCTTAAAAGTAAATAAAATCAATTTATTAAATAAACAACTAGATTTATCAAATAGTTCCAGTTTAAATATATTTCCCTTCCCTATACCTATTTTTAGCCCCTATCTCCCTCCTAATTCGCCCCCACCCCCCCACCCACTAACATAGTTGATGTTCTGTCTCCATCTTCTAAATTACCTATAAGTATCCCTGTAACTCTGTAATTGATTTAATATGTTTTTGTATAACCCTGATGAACGTTCAGGCTGAACTGAAACCGGTTGGTTAACATATAAACTAAAAAAATTTATTCAAACTAATATTTTATTTTAATTTATAATTATTTATTTATTCCGGAAGGTTAATGCGATCCCACAAATCGCATAAATTATATACCTATTGTTAGAAGCGCTTTCAAATGGTGCCGCCATGGAGTTTGGCTGACTAATTCGCCGCCAGAGGCGTCGCTCTCGTCTGTCGATAAAACAGGGATCTTCGCCTCACCCGTGGTTCACCGAACCGCCACCAGGTACGGTGAACCACGGGTTCGGGACTCGTCAGAGCAACCTACTCGACCACTGGTCACCCCAGCAAATCCAAGCAACTGGCATTCATACATTTTAAACTCCGCGTGTCGAACCATGAGCAACAAAACCTACTTATTGCTATTTATAACAAACAGAATATTATATCTCCATATAAACATCTACATAGCGTTTAATTTATCCTTTATTCGCTAATACTACACTCGTATACACGCAATAAAGTACAAATTACAAGGATGGTTTAAAGTTTAAAAAAAATGTCAATGCATAATTACAAAAACTCTCCCATGGCAAGTAAAAACAGAGTACTTACCAAAATTAGCAATATGAGTAGAACATGGGAAGTTATTTAGTATCGAATTTCTTACGTTTTACAAAAGACGTATATAAATATTACTCGTTTTACGAGTAAAAAAAATGATTTTGTTCTTGATGTTATCGCAATAAGGAACTGCAGTAAAAAAATATAGTGGCTTTAAATAAAATATTCGTATAGATCAACATATGCCGATTCTGAATATATTACGTTTATCATATATAATTTTACGTAGATTTTATAAATCGTTAAAATCATATAAAAGTGAATTAAAAACTATATCACCAAAACACTATGTTCTGTTGACACCACTGCTTCTGACGTCGCATGCGCAGTTTTAGAGCCTAACTATAACTAGATAATGGTTTTACCCACTGTTTATCGTGCTTATAGCTTATAGTTTCGCTGTTTACAGTGTTTATTTCGCTGGTAAAATCATTACGTTTGTTTATTGCGACTACTTGAAATTTTTGCTTGAGAATGCAATATATTCAGAGCAATTTTAACGAATTTGCATACGTAATAATTTACACCATATTACAACAATAACAATGGCGGCAGTTTCTTTGGCGATTGTTTCTTCGGTAACTCTGGAAGAGGAGGATTTCTAATGATACCTCAAATCTGTTATTTATTATAATGTATAATATATTTATTTTCATTTCAAGTCATTAAAGGTACCTCAATATTTCAAACCTATTAATATTAGCATATTTCTCTTGCAAATACACTTTTTGCCTTTGTCAAGTCCGTGACAGGTGCATGCGCAGAAAACTGTTTCAAGTATTTCGTAAGTCGTCAGAGAAACAATTATTAAAAAAATACAAAATGTTATCTAATCTGTTAAGCGATTTTAATTTTCCCTTCATACACCACCAGCAGATTAAATTTACATTGGCGATAGGCACCAATTCAACCTTAAACTTTGTAGATCTCACCTTATGTGTCGTAAATAATAAAATTAATTTTAATATAATTCGTAAAGCCAGCTACACCGACATCGTTATACATAATACATCCAATCATCCTTTTTTCTCATAAACACTCCGCGTTTCATTCAATGGTCCATCGTTTGGTCACGATACCGTTATCAAATACTAATTTCTCCAAGGAACTTGCATTAATAAAAAAAGCAATAAATAATGAATATGAGTTTGATTTAATGGATACAATTTTAAGTAAAAAACAAAAACAAATAGCCACTAAAAACTTCTTATTCGCTAATCCACATAAAATAAATAGTATTAACTATCTTAGTTACCAATGGCTGCGTATTTTATTGATAAATCATTTTTCTTCCTGCAGTGTAAAAAATTTTTCTTCTGAATTAAGACCTGCATTTTATACAAATAATAATTTAGGTAAATTTTTAATCTATTCAAAAGTTAAAGACGACAAGCTTAGTCACTCGGGAAATTATAAATGAGATTGTAATGATTGTTCAGCATTCTATATTGGCAAAACAACACGCAATGTCAATATTAGAATTAAAGAACATCTTAAATGCTAAAATAAAAACGGCTTTTCGGAATTCGCCAATCACCTCATTGATAAAGATCATACCTTCTTAATTCAAAGCACCGGTGCTAAAATTCTCCATAAAAATGGCCATGGAAACAGATTAAATAATTTAGAATCACTCGAAATAAAGAAAGCAGTTAAAACCAAAAACAATATTCTTAATAATCAACTAAATGTGTCCAATAGCCCAATATTGGGTATATTTCCTACAAACTCGTAAAATTTCCCATTATCTTGTAATCACCTGTTCAGATATTCCTTGGTATTCCATTATGTACACATCTTTCTCTTTCTCTCTGTTTTTATGTAAGATTTATATTTAATGCTATCTCATTTTTTCTTTGTTGTGTGTTATGTTCTTTCTCATTCTATTTTGTATTTACAAACACACACTATGTATTTTTGATCAGTATAATTTTGTACCCTGGTGATACTTGTGTTGATCGAAACTGGTCGGTCCTAATAAAATCAAATAAATCTCGTGGTTACAAACAAAATTATTGTTTTGTTTTCATTTCAAATATATGTATATTTGAAAATAGTAGTTATTAAAAAATATGTCTTAAAATGTATTAGCTGAAATGAAATTAACAGCTAAAAAAAGTAAATTATATATTTATATCATTATAACGACTGTTGTTCAATCGCGTCTTTTGAGTGACGTGACCACCCATAAATAAAATATTAATACGTGGTGTTTTTATTTGGAACCTCGTATTGTCACTATTAGTTAATAGGTTGAAGATTCAATAAAATTGGTTAATTATTATTACCTACCTGGAATGGAACAAGCAATATATCATAACGCTATATTTATATTAAGGGGAATTCCAAAGTTTCATCATATTCGGGGTAGAAAAAATAAAGGCTCTGTCGCCATAATTAGCCAATTCATGTGTTTAGCCATCAAAGTTCTCTAATTCTGCAACTGACATTCCACAGCTTACCTGAAGTGCGTTTAAAACAAACAAACAAGACATCTTACAGAAACTGCTGAAATGAAGAGCCGATCAACAAATATAATCAACATGTATGCAACCATTGGAGAGAGCGGTCGTCTTTAGCGAATGTCTCGACATTTGCCGACTTCCTGATGTCCAGCGTTCGCTTCCACACTATCCAATGATATAAGTTTGCATCCTTGATTATGATATGCATCCGGCCCAGCAAAGTAATCTCAGTCTTATGAATATTAATTTATCCTGTGGTATGAATTTATTATTATTATTATTTTTTACTTTTTCGAGCAAAAAAAAAAAAACATTGCCAAAAGTCCCGATAAACTCCTTTTTTGTAGTTTTTCTAACGGGAGATTGTTATTCAAAAGTCAAAATTTACAGTTATGTTTATAAAATATTTGTACGAGTATATCTATATAAAATTAAAACATAAAAACATATGTAACAAACTTAAACCATAAATATTTCGTAAGATTTTTGTAGTAATATCTTACTCAAAAATGTTACTACAAAAATATTTAAAAAAGAAATGGCTACAATAAACCGTACATAAAATAATATTTCCTTATTATCTACGAGTAATACAAAAAGCTTCTTTCAGCTAGCCAAGTTTTCAATATATTTATTAAATGTTAAGTTTTAATACAGTTTTTATATTTCACCGGGTAACATATTTAAACATCTAGAAACCATGTGATGTAAAGTTCTATGTCCATATTTATTTGAATGCTTTGGAACCATTAATCCTTCAATAAAATTAAGACGAGTATTGTAAGTGTGTTCTGGTCTGTTTTTATTATATGTAGGATTATTAACGTCCTGAAATGTAATTTTGTACCACAGAATTGATCTTACTGAAAGAATTTGGAGTCAGTGATAAAAGTATGGAATATTAATGCCTTTGTTCGTATAAATATTTATGGGCTAATAATTTAACCAATGAATTTTGAATGATCTAAGTTACTAACCTGGGCACTAATCAGATTGAGTTGAGTTGAAACTAATTAGTCGAATATGGGAAAAACGGTCAGCCAGAGATTTTGTTATGAACGATATTGTACATATTATGCAACACAGAATACACGATAATAAAACGCGACCTCTGAGTAACTTTCAGTTTTTTTTTCTGGAATTGCTCAATGAGCATAAATCCCACAGCCTAATACACCTTACGTTTTTTTTCGGGATAGAAAACAGCTCTAATAGCGTGTTTTACATTTTGGTAATATTAATATTTAATTATTTAACATGATAAAATATATCACATTAATTAGTATAAAGTGACAATTGTGAATTACGGATTCCTATTGGCTAGCAGAACAAAATAACATTCAAACATTTTAAAAAATACCTAAAAACTCCTTTGGCCATCTTTGATACGAAGGACCTATGCATATATATACCATCGACCAAGATATGTACGAGTGTGTTTGCACCCGAAACTCATTTTGAGGAAGAATTTTTGGATGAGAATGACGCAGAGATTACATTCCAAGTAATCACGACACAAATTCTTTAAGTTTTACCACAGGCGAGGAAGATCATGATGCCCATTTGCATGACTTGCTACAAACCTGAATAAATAGAATAGTAATGAAAAAATAGATTTAACTTCTATTAATAATAATCATTGGATAATTTGTGTAGCGCCGTTTTGAAAAAAAAAATAATGGTGGCTGTACAAATAGTACTTCGTATATCTAAGTATGTTGGTATTTTGTTTACAAAACTAACTATAATAATTAAGCATAAGAAAACACAATTTTTTAAAACGAAGAAGTATAATATATAAGTATAAGTGGAAAAAACTCTACAAAACAAAATGTACAGAAATTGTTACATAGTTAATGCCCAAAAATAACAATAACAAAAAAGTAATGTTTTGTTTTCAAACATTAATGAAATGATGAGAAGTGTTTTTTTCTTTCTTTTTTAATTTACGTATGACCGAGGATTTTAATTTTAAGGCATTTTGATAAAATATGCCTCGCGGGGACATACGACGCCGCTTGCGTTAGTTTCGTTAATTACTCAATTTTAAGGGTTATCTGTCAGCATCCAAAGATACGCACTCTGCAGTTTGCTAAATCAAAAATTAAAGTGAATGATTTATCTGTTAATTCTATAAGGGTAATTATTAAAATATGAAAACTTTCAAAAGGCGAAAATCCTAAAAATGTTATATTTTAAATGCTATATACCATACAGCACTCTTCCGCACGCAAAGTCACAAAACAATGCAGCTGCAAATTCATTGACCCGGGTTCTTCGTTCATTCAATAATCCTAACCTCAACAATTCAAACACTTATATTTCTTCGGATCCACTGGCCACATTTAAAGGGACCGTCTTGGCAATTATGTAAACTGCTAAATGCATATATCACTTTCATAATATGTAGATCACTACTTCTCACACCTACAAACACATTCACACATACACACACACTTATACACCACACATAACACCCGGTAAACACATGCATAAATCGAAAATTACAAGGAAACGTATCATAGGTACCTACTTTGAAATATTAATTTCTGCAAATTTTTCACTGTAATTAATGTACTCTTTTTTTCTATAAAAAAAA
This sequence comes from Halesus radiatus, assembly GCA_022606495.2. Lineage (NCBI taxonomy): Eukaryota > Metazoa > Arthropoda > Insecta > Trichoptera > Limnephilidae > Halesus > Halesus radiatus. The sequence continues at coordinate 85,696 of JAHDVE020008280.1, forward strand.
GGAAAATACGTGTTGGAATTATCAAAGATATTTTTACTGGTTTTCAAACTGGACCTATTTTCAGACATTTTTCAACTTATTTCAAATAATTTAAAAAGTGTTTGAGGATGTTTGTTTTTTGAAACATTCTCCATTTTAATAACCAGTCGCAAAAAATTGCAGATACATCATGTGTGAAAATGCTTGAGTTAGCAACCCGTAAAGTGAAGTTTATGGCCATATTTGAGTGCTAGTCATTAACGCCCAGTATGGAGCTGGTACGCAATCAAAAACGGTTGTGTGCAAGTAGAGTATGAACAAAGTTGGTTGAATTGAGGATTTTTGTAAAAAAAAAAATGCCAAACACAACACGTTACAGTTCAAAACACACCCATTTTTAAGATAGAAAAGGAGAACACACACCTAAACACTGTTTTCATGTAGATACAGTCACTATTTTACTGTCTGATTTGATATAACAGAAACATTATAATCAATTTAACAGGAGTATTTTATATGCTCAGTTAATTCTAAAAACTTCTTCAAATAATTACATTTATATTGCATTCCATTCCCGCTTATCTTTCCTTTTCCGTAACTCATTCGTTACGATCTCGGTTATGAAACACAACAATGACAACCCAATACCAAAACACCATAAAACAACATGACTATAACCCTTTAATTTTTTTGGACTTAATCTGCTCCGATCAACAATGGAGACCCCGTCAAAATATACCGAATGGTTTCTTGACGGAATCCAGATACTCTCACTCCATTTCTTCTGCAATCCATGCTGATGGTACAACATGATTTGATCATTAATGAAATTGATATATGGAGCGTTAATTGGAAAAGCCCAGGCGTGGTCCAAAGGAAATACATTGTCGCGAGTTACATGAAAACTTAACAAGTCTTCAGATGTTAAATGTTTTCTACATCTCACGTTGAATTCATTGTACATCAGATCTATTTCTTCAATTATCATTGCCTTTTTACCAATCATATCTTTGAATGTCGAACACATGTCTGTGTAGGAAGTCACTCTGTGGGACAGCTCTTGAAGTAATTTATCTGGTGAATTCTTCAGCATTTTCGAAATGAATCCACTCTAAAACAAACAACAATATCTTGTGAGAGAAACTTCAGAATGAAAGATCTAATATAATCAAATATAATCATAATAATAACAGATATCGACTACATGCACAACCTTCGGAGAATGCTAGCCGCGTCTGAAAATTGCCTCAACTCTTACCAGTCGTTTCTTGTCTCCCTTAAAAAATGATGAGGTTTTGACCTCCGTCTACCGTATTATTGAAACCTTTATTTGTCGAATGTCGGCCGTCTTCCTTTCATATGAGTCCAGCGTCCAGCCCAGTGGAGTCGTCTCCTTTATACACATTTCCGTATAAAGGAGACGACTTTTTTCTAAAGATCCTTCAAACATTTGATACCGCGGAGCAATATATATATAGATGCCCTAATACACAGGAGGAAGAAACCTAAAAAAGAGGGACTGGGGGCGAGCTAGACATGCTGTCAATTAAGTAAAACACCTACTAAGTAAAAAGGTTTGACCTGTTTAAACAAACGAATATTTTATGAGAGAGCATTTAGTGTGACCCTTTACATAAGTATGTTATACGGGAGTCAAAAACGCGTGAAAAAACATGGCACAAAGCTGATGCCAAAATGGGTGTCACGTGACCTTTGCGTCCAGCCGTCGAAATAGTATTAGGGCAAGTCTATCAATTCTGACGTACGTTTTTATAACCTATAATGCCCTCATAAGTAAAATCACAGATTCTGTATTATTATTTCTTTGCTGTACCTCAGCAGTCGGCCTGCATTGTACTATATTCCAAAAATTCAGATATATCTTTAGTATTGTATAAATAATCAAACAAAACTGTGCTATTATACTTACATGTGTATTTATCACATTCAATTGAAAACCACCACTGACTAGTTCTTCAAATTGGACCGATGGTTTCGTCGGGGGGTTTGTTATGAACGATGTTAGTTGGGCCTTGAGCAACGTACTTATACATATGCAGCAGAGAATCCATGCTACTAAAACCCGTCCTCCAAGTAACTTCCAGTTTATTTGTAGGGATTGCTCGGTGAGCATAAATCCTAATACCTAAAATTACCCAAATAATTTCACTATTACCATACCTTTCCCGTTTTCACGGATGATATTATGTCATTATACTCATATGTGTTTACGCGTACAAGAATTTTAACAAGTGCAATCATCAATTACTAACATTACGAATTAGTTAAATATCATTTTTTCTCATAAATCAGTTATAATCTCTATTGGTATGATCAGAATAAACGCATTTACAGCCACTTCTTCAATCACTTTGTCGCACCATTTTCAATTAAAAACTTGTTTTGTGTAAAACACTATCAACATGTTTTAAAATCAATGGTTCCCTCGTCGGGATAAAAAGTGTACATATTGTTATGTATATTACAGGTGTTTATATTTATTTATTAAATAGTGGTTTATATATATGAGTCATTGATTAACATTTATAGTCTTTAACAATATATAACTCATCACCCTTTGCTATGTTATGTATGTGAAGAATTTTACCCAAACAACATCACCAAATTTATTCTTATCTTGGCCAGCTTTTCGATTCAAAGTGTAAACGACTGCTGATTGAACAATAAGGGTGAAGGCAATCAAAATCCAGATGTATACGGAGAAAACACGGAATATCCTTAAACCTGAAAATAATTAATACCTTTAGTGGCCTACGTAGGTAAACAGATTCAGATAAAGAAGAATAAAAAAATATTATTAATTCAATTTCGATGTAGCGACAGCAGACTACGAACTCCTACAGAGTAGTAAAAATGGTTAGAAGTTGATGAAGATATTATTGTGTCACAAATACGTACCATCTTTTAGAAATCCTTCTTCAGTAGTGTAAATTGTTTTTACTGGATCTTCTGAGACTGGGAAACTGAAGGAAACCTGATGGATTCTTAAAGCGGTAACCGAAATGCTTCCGATTGCCCAGTCTACCCGACGATCTCGTGTCATGTTGACCATCGTATTAGTAACCTCGCCTACGTCAATGGTCCGGAATGTTAACAACTTCACTTTCAAATTAAGCCTCTTCTGAACTTCGTTTAGAATCATCCCTTCTAAGCTGTATAATTCGTCACACGATACCTCAAACTCGTCTTCTTTAGTTGTTTCAGTCTCTTTTGGATTAAGGCAACCAAAATTAATTTCATTGTAAGGAAAACCAACTTTAAAAATATGTGCATTGAAATTCCAGGTTTCAAATTTGAATATTTCAATTAATTTTGAGTAAAGGTCAATATCGTTATGGAATATTTCAGTATTCAAATTGGTCTCATGCTTTTGTACCAGTACTCCAGCTGCTGTTCCGCAATAGTAGCAAATATCATACAGTCGGACTCGATAATCAACAACTTCTATGATGACAGTCAATAGAACTCTATCCAAAAATATGAAATTCTTAAGAAAAAATGGGTCAAGAGCATTGATATTGGAACCATTATCAAAAGCGTTTTCACAAGTTCCGTAATGCTTTTGGCAAATGATAATGATAACGTCGGAAGGTTTTAGAAAATTTACAAAAAAATTATCGAATTTTAAAGGATTTATTAAGCTTATTACGTGAATAGTGTAACGTCTTACAAAGTTAAAGAGCTTAATTTCATTCAATTTATCGTAATTTATTATCACTGTGATGGCAGGGTGAGAAGCGTTAACTGTTATTATCACATTGTTTGTTTTTTTCGTCATTTTTTTCTTTGCATTTGTGTTCCGTATTATTCCGTCAATAAACTCGCAAGACGTAGAATCATAATGTATCATGAAATCATTGACTGGAGCCTCTCCTATTAATATTTCGCTGATCAGGCCTTCAAAGCGATCGCGATCTAAACATTCTACCAAATTGTTACTATTAGAAATATTAATAATAACTTGCAACGTTACAAAATAAATGAAAAAACTATATCTAAAATTAAAGTTTCTATAGAAAATGAACATTTTCTTTTAAAGCGGAATTAGTAATTTTCTGTATTTATTTATAAGTAAAAAAAAAAAAAAACAAATTTGACTCTGTCGCCAAAGAACTTCACACTGCCCGACTGGTATACTCGTATAACTAAATATTTAACTCATTAACACATTTTTACCACTGTTATTATTGTGATTGATCAAATAGTATTACTGTTGCGATGGGTTACTGTTTTTTGATGGTATATAATATTTGATGATATTTGATTGAGGTTAACACTTAAAGTTAATAATATGGTTTTCATAATAATACGTTTGTCTTTTTACTGGAAACCTCGTACTGTCACTTATTATTAGTTCAGGGGTTTGATAATTTATTATTACTCGAGTTAGAAAAAGGCATCTTTCATCAAATTGTAATATTCAATCAGGGTTTCCCGAACTTTTCAAATATCTCTAAATGCCTTCGAGCCATTGTAGAAAGATTATATAAAGGAAAATTTTATGTGCCCATAAAAGCTATGAAACTAATTCATCTGTCCCAAGCAGAATCAATCATAAAGTATGGTATGACTTATTGGAAATAGTCGTGTAAGATCAACGTAAAACATATACAGCTGATTCAAAATGCCATGTTCAGGTTGCCTGTCAGCATAACAGTTTTTAATCACATGCGAGACATTAATATCATGTACAAATCAATTAAATGTATTACCTGCTCGTGCTCTTTTGTGGCAAAAAATTGTCACGTATTGTATGGTGGTCTCCTTGGTGGTATATCTTGATATCTGCTATATTGACGCTATATTGGTATTCCTTACGTAGTCTTTTAAACAAATATAATAATCTCCTTGATTATAATATATCCCTTTAATATCTGTGGATATCTTTAAAATTATTTAAGTTTTATTATCATATTAAGAGTATATTCTCACAGTAATAAAACAGTACTACTTTATTGCCACTCTCAACCTATTTGATACTTTCCGATCTTTTGATGTTTTTGTTATATAATGTGATTTAAATTATGAAATTGGTGTCTGTATCACTATAATAAAACTGTTCTACTGTTTTTCATATAATGAAAATATATTTAGTTAACTTGTGTATTAAACACAACATGCATTTACATATATATTTTTTTATATTATTGCGCTACTATGTGTATGATTATTTTTATTTATTAGGTTTTATATATAATTTTTTAAATAAACTCCCGCTAATAAGGTACTTGCAGTAGCTTAGCAGGTATAAGTTCCCATTGTGCGAAAAATAATATTATGCAATTAAAAATAAAATAAATAATTTAAAAATGTGTTTAATTATTTTGTACATTATTATTAATTATGTTATAAACTCACGTGTCAATAAAATCTTTTTAAATTCAAACAATATTTTTAATACTAAATCATTATTATCAACTCCATATGGATTCGATAAGTTCGTCTTGTAAGTATTTTATGGTTTTCATTGTGATTCCATCACTAACTAGAGATGATAAATTTGACCAAAATGATGGGATAGTGATCTATGTCAAGAAGTCTCTGAACCTCGCAATAAACTTAACAGAAGCAACTAGCGTTTAAATGACAATACAATTAGATCTGATTTATCTGTATTTGCTATTTACAGACCCCCGTGCTATATAAATCTATCACTTTTCCTAAAATCTTAACAAAAACTTCTGAGAAATAATAAAAATATTCATCATTTCATTTTAGCAGGTGAAATGAACATTCTCAACTACAAACACAAAAATAAGAATACCTAAGTCTTTTAACCCACTTAAGTCGACTATAAAATCGACATGAATCACTTTAGAGTGACGGTTACCGTCCACTTTACTACTACACTCGTTATTCGAAAATTACACAAATACGTCACTATACAAAACAGACTTCAAGAGCATTTAGTTTAAATGTAAGTCACGAATCTTGGACACAAAAATAATTTAATATTTTATAGGAATTAACCAGGTAAATAATAATATCATGTTTTGATATTTACGGAAAAATATGAATGTAATATTTTATAATATCAATGAATTTCGAACACTTTTGGGAAATGTAACCAGCATAAATATCCAGTACGGGTTTTGCAACTACACAACTCAATTCAAATTTAGAATATCCATTAATTTTACAATAATAGACTTATAAATAAAGAAGAGATGAGAAAATGATGAAATAGGTAAACGTTGTAATTAATGATTTTAGCTGGATAAATTTATTTTTTAACCCTTTTGCGTTCCTTAGACTTAGCCGCTATGGTGACATGAGGGCATTTACTTTATGGCATACGTAATATAACCAGAGGGTAAGGCTTAAGGTGCATTTTAGCAACATAACAAAAATTTGCATATATCTAGTACTGCGTTGCCAATGGAAGAACTAAATTGGATATTTAAGTAACCTATGATACGTGACCACTAACTAATGTATGGGGGTACTATATAACAATAAGTACTTGAGATGATTAGATTGATTGACTTAAACCTACGAATCACACGCAATGTTAAAATAGGAAAAGGAAAGAAAAACACATGACTTTAAATTTCTAGGCAGGTACAACCACTATTGTGATCTGATTTGATATATTATGTTACTTAATAACGAAAAAAATATTCAAACGGTATTTTTTCTTAACTTTACCGACTACTAAGAATTTCTACAAATACTGTCAATGACGGTTCATTCCCACGTATCTTTCTGTTTTCGTAACTTTTTAGAACGATCTCTGTTATGAAACACGATACGGACAACGCAATACCAAAAAACCATAAAACAAAATGACTAAAACCCTTAATTTTTTTTGGACTTTTGCTCCCATCAACGACGGAGACCCCATCAAAATAAACCGAAAGGTTTCCAGGAACCCGGAGAGTCTCACTCCACTTCTTCTGTAATCCGTGCTGATGGTACAACATGATTTGATAATTAATGAAAGAGATATATGGAGCTTTCATTGGAAAAGCCCAAGCGTGGACCATAGGAAATACATTGTCGCGAGTAACACGAAGGCTCAACAAGTCTTCGGGTGTTAAATGCGTTCTACATCTCACGTTAAGCTCGTCGTATAACAAATGGAGTTCTTCAATCACTAATTCCTTCTTGCCAATCATTTCTTTAAAAGTTGAACATATATCTGTGCGAGTAATCACTCGATTGAACAATTCTTGAAGCGATTTGTCTGTTGAAGTATTCAGCATTTTAGAAATAAATCCAGACTGAAAAAAAAAATGTTTTGAGAGAGACTTCTGAAACAAAGAACTGATGTAAACAAATATATTTCTTATATTCAAAATTATCTCTGCTGCAACCCTTGGAAAATGTTAATTGAGTCTAAGAATTGTCTTAACTCCTTCCAGTTTGTATCCCTCCAGTCCCGTGTGCCTAAATACGAGATGTTGGCCTCCACGCCTACCTTTCCCCTTAGTCTAGGACTCCATACCCTACTTCAAATCCATTAATTAAAAGGAATAGTCTGTGAAAGTTGGTTATCTTCAATCCATAAAATGCGTCCTGCCAAGCAGCCATCTCAATTTCATAAATCTTGTACTTTAATGGTTCTTTGGACAATTGGTAGAAGCCGTTGTTGAACCTCGGTCGCTAAACACCATTTTAGCGAATTGCTAAAATTGAAATAACATTTTTTTTCTTGAATAGTTTTTAGGATAGTATGCCGTATTGCGCTTTCTCCTCCTTTAACAAACGTTTCTGGCAGCCTTACAGTGTCCATAATCGGGATAGTTGTGTAGTTTGTGGTAAAGTGTATATTTATGTACGTAAAATTGATACCGTGTTGCAAACGTTAATTAATCTCTTAGGGCCGGTATTACAATTTAATAAAAATAATTATTGTTTAATGTGGTTTTCAGAGTCGATTTTTGGAGTAGATGTCAAGGACCGATTACCAGGAACCATTGAGCCTAACTCCGTCGTCTCTATATCCTCGACATCATCGTGGTGGGATTTTTGTGGAATTTAATTGCTTCCATATTTAGGCGTGCTGGATGCGATTTAGATCTTTCCAACACTTTGGGAACAAATTAGAAGTAATTTCTGGTTTCCAGTAAGTATTCAATTGCCAATTTGACTGTATGGCCGAGTTTGCACGCTTGAAAGTGTTTTGAGATCCTTTTGGAGATGGTTCATTCTGTCTGACCTACATACACCTCGTTACATAACGAGCAGCTGATTTTATAAACTGCGACCATCTCAAGAGAAAACTTGGCTTTTTCAGACCTCTGAAGATCTTTTCTCTGGAAATTCTGTCAGTAATATTGTAAACATAAGGTAAGACAGCACAGATTTTTTTCCTGTTGTTCAATTCTGTCTTCGTTTGGGGTAGATTTGGCTCTTATGCTGTGGTTTTATCTATTTTACGTAATCATCATTGCGCTCTAACGCATCGGTTAACGTTAAAAGCTCTGTTTTGATTTTTGGTTCTTCGCATATTCCGGTCGCTCGGGTCATCAACGTATTGACCAGTCCTCTTTTTTGTGCTGGATAGTGATGCGATTCTGCATTTAGATTCTGATTTGTATGGGTTGGTTTTCTATACAGGGTGTGCTCTAGGCTAACATCATAAAAATCCCATTAATGTAACTAAATAGTTGTTTTCTATAATTTTTATCCCAAACTGTGCCATTAATAAAAAAAAGCTCACCTGGGCACTCATCAAATTGAGTCGAAAACCACTAGTCACTAAATCGTCAAATTTGGCAGAAGGGTTTATCGGGGGTTTAGTTATGTACGATGTTAGATGTGCCTTTAACAATGTGCTTATAGATATGCAGCAGAAAACCCATGCTACTAAAACCCGACCTCCAAGTAACTTCCAGTTTATTTGTAAGGGTTGTTCGGTAAGCATAAAACCTAATGCCTAAAATTAATCAAATAGTATAAAACAGCTATCAATATTTTACAGTATTCATTATTTCTTTTCCTTTGAATCTGTGTCCGTAAGTTAATTTTTATTCAAATTATTCAAAGCTTGTAAACCTCAATGTAATATTTTATCGTTGAAGATAACGTTAACAATCTCAAATATGATATCGATAAAATTACAGAAAATAATTACGCTTCATTATCTCAGTGGTTAGAGTGTTGTCCCGGTAAGACAGATGTCCTGTGTTTGATTCCTAGATTCGACTAAAACCATTTTTTGTAGCTCATCAGATTAGAGCGCAAGGTCTCGGATAGACTATGTGGTCCTGGGTTAGAGTCCCACTTGCTAAAGTTACCTTTTTTTCTTTTCTGTGTCTTGTTCTGTTACATATTTAATATGAGATTTTTTAACATTATCTTCAATTATTACTTTTTTGACGTTAGTTAAAATCATTTTGTACCGACAATGTCTAGCGGTAAACACAAGAATAACAATAACATTAATACGTAATTGACCAAACAGTATCGAGAGTCTTACCCAAACAATATCGCTAAATTTCGTCTTATTTTTACCACCTTTTCGACTTGATATGTAAACGACGGCTGATTGTACAATTAGGGTGAAGATAATCAATAACCAGATGTATACTGAGAAAACTTGGACTATCCTAAATCCTGAAAAATTAAATTTAAAAAATCATCACTATTAGTAGCCTGAAAATAACTTTGTTTCCAAATCTGACGAATAATGAACAATGTGAATGAAACAAAACTAATTAATAAACAATTAGAAGAATAAAAAAAAATGTCATTGAATTCTTTCCTAGAATTTTATAGTCAGGTTGACACACGATGGAATTAAACGCTGGTTGGCTACTAACTAATGAGACAAATAAGAAATACATGATAATACTTATATACAACAAGTAGTGAGTAAAAGCGCCTTTGAGGTGATTTTCTCACGAAAACGGCGATATAAAAATAATCCATTTATTATTATTATTATAAGTCTTTAAGAGTTCTCAGCAAAATCTTAATGTCTTTGGCTCGTTGTTCGATTGCTCGTCATGTGATTTATACCTGTACAAATTCCAGTTTTTCGTCAATAATAAGTCCGAGGTCTTTAAACGGTGTTATTATTTCCAACTGGTTATTGTCTATCGCATAAATGAATAATATTTGAGATTTGTTTCTATGAAGGTAAGAAGATGCAGAAAATTAAAGGTAATAGTAGATAAAATTTCATGGTTGCGATAGCTGACTTTTTCAGAGAGGTATTATTTTGTCACAAATACGTACCATCTTTCAGAAATCCTCCTTCAGTACTATAAATTGTTTTGACTGGATCTTCTGAGACGGGAAAACTGAAGTAAACGTTCTTCGTTCTTGAAGCGGTTACCGATATACTCCCGACAGCCCAGTCTACCCGACGATCTCGTGTCATGTTGATCATCTTATCAGTAACCTCGGCTATGTCGAAAGACCGGAATGTTAACAACTTCACTTTAAAATTAAGTCTCTTCTGGACTTCCGAAAGCATATTTCCTTCTAAACTGTATAGCGAGTCACACGATACCTCAAATTCATCATGTTTAGATGTCCCGGTTTCTTTTGGGTTACGACAACCAAAATTTAATTCATTATATGGAAAACAAACCTTAAAAATATGTGAATTGAAATTCAAAGATTTCAGTCTGAAGACGTCGATCAATTTTGAGTAAAGGTCAATATCGTTATAGGACATTCCAGTAGTTAAATCGATTTCATGCTTTTGAATTAGTACTCCTGCGTCCGTTCCGCAATAGTAGCAAATATCGTACAGTCGGACTCGACAGTCAAGAACTTCTATGACGACGGTCAATAGAACTCTGTCCAAGAATCGGGATTTCTTTAAAAATAACGGGTCAAGTTCATTGATTTTTGAATTACTATCAAAAGCATCTGCGCAAGTTCCGTAATGTTTTTGGCAAATAACAATTATAACGTCGGATGATTTAAGAATATCTAAAAAAAAATTATCCAAATCTAAAGGATTCTTTAAATTTATCACATGGATGGTGAAACGCCTTAAAACATTTTCTAGTTTAATTTCATCCCTTTTGTCATAATTTATTATCACTGTTGTGGCGGGATAAGAAGCATTGAGTGTAATTATCACATTATTTGGTTTTGCTTTCATTTCTTTCTTAGAATTTGTTTTTCGTACAATTCCATCGATAAACCCACGTGACGTAGAATCATAATGTATCACGAAATCATTGACTGGAGCCTGCCCTATTAATATCTCGCTGATTAGATCTTCAAAACGCTCGTTTCTGATAATATTTTCGGTATCCAGACATTTTACCAAACTGCTACTCCTTGAAAATATCGTCACCATTTCCAACGTTACGAAGTAAATTAAAAAGATACGCTTGAAATTAAAGTTCCTCGGTAAAACAATCATTTTCGTTACAATAACGCTGAAACAATATATTTTTAATTAGTGCGAACCAAACCTAGGTTCTTAAAATCGAACTGTGCTCAAAGAGAATAACCTCAGTAAAAGAGACACTGTCCAACTGCTCAAAAACGAAATCTCGAACTCTTTTATACATTTTTTTTTCTGTGTTACTAACATTAATTATATTTTATTACTGACGAGATGGGTCGCTGTTCTGTTGTATAAAAATAACAATTACTAAAAAATGTATTAGCTGAAAAGAAATCAACAACTAAAAAAATTGAATGATATATTTCTATCATTATAACGACTGTTGTTCTATCGCGTCTTTTGAGTGACGTGACCACCCTCAAAGAAAATATTAATACGTGATGTTTTTATTTGAAACTTCGTATTGTGACTATTAGTTAATAGGTTGAAGATTCAATAAAATTGGTTAATTATTATTACCTACCTGGAATGGAACAAGCAATATCTCACAACGTTATATTTATATTAAGGGGAATTCCAAAGTTTCATCATATTCGGGGTAGAAAAAATAAAGGCTCTGTCACCAAAATTAGCCAATTCATGTGTTTGGCTATCAAAGTTCCCTAATTCTGCAACTGAGATTCCGTAGCTTACCTGAATTGCATGTAAAACAAACAAACGAGTCATCTTACAGAAACTTTTGAAATAATAAGCTGATCTACAAAGATAATGAATATGTATACTCGTACAAGCCTTGGAGAGTGCAGTCGTCTTTAATGAATGTCTCGACATTTGCCGGCTTCCTGATGTCCAGTATTCGCTTCCACACTATCCAATGACATAAGTTTGCATCCTTGATCATGATATGCATCCGGCCCAGCGAAGTAATCTGAGTCTTATAAAAATTAACCTATCCTGTGGTATGATTTTTTCTTTTTATTTGTTTTTACATTTAATGAAAAATACAATGCAGAAAGTCCCAATAAACTAGTTATTTGTAGTTTGTCTAACGGGAGATTGTTATTCAAAACTCAAAATTTACAGTTAAGGCTACAAAATATTTGTATATCTATATAAAAATAAAACATTAAAAATATGTAACAAACTTTAGCCATAAATATTTCGTAAGAATTTTACTCAAAAATATTTCTAATACAGGTGGCGCAAACCTACCGTTATGGTTTGAATGTTTAATAACTTTTAAAATTTATTTATATTTTTTATTTTCATTTCAAAATTTTGTGAAGAAAACTTAGGGAATTTGAAATGGAATACTACACAATAGAACAGTGATCAACAATTGTTGAACTTTGTTTTGAAAATCATCTGTCAATTGTTTTGACGCAGCGTGCTTATCGTCGTTTTTTTTAATGTGGGCACTGGACCTTCAGCACCAAAAATAAACTGCCTGGTTGCAAATTTTTGACAACATTGTACAGTAAGACACATTCCATGTACCGGAAGACGACGTACGATCCACACGGAATAAAATATCCAACGTGTTGTGGATAGTGTGCAGGACAGTTCAGAAACATCAACAAGAAGACGTTTGGCACAACTGGGGCTATCGCGAAGGTCCGTTCAGAGGATTTTGGCCACATTGCACATGTTCCCGTTTAAGGTTCAGCTTGTGCAAGAATTGAAGCCGATAGACTACCAACAACGGCTTGATTATGCCATTACATTCCGGCCATAACGGAAATTTTGCGCCACCCTGTAGAGTATAAATAAAACAAAAAAACATTCAATAATAAACCGTATATAAAATAATATTTCCTAATTATCTAATCCAAACAGCTTCTTTCAGCTAGCCAAGTTTTCTATGTATTTATTAACTGTTTTGTTTTAATACAGTTTTTCTATTTCAGCGGGTAACACATTTAAACAGCTAGGAACCATTTGACCTAAAGTTCTTTGTCCATATTTTTTATATGCTTAGGACCCATTAATCCTTTATTAAAATTGAGACGAGTTTTGTAAGTGTGTTTTAGTTGATTTGTATTATACATAGGGTTATTAATATCCTGAAATATAATTTTGTACCACAGAATTGATTTACTTAAAGAATTTTGAGACTGTGATAAAAGTAGGGAATATTAATGCCTTTGTTCGTATAAACTTTTAAGTGCTGTTATTTAAAAGATCAGCTACAACACTATAAAAGAATCTATCCGCCAGTTTACATCTAGCCGCTGGTTGCTAAACTTTGCACTTCGACCTATAGCGGCCATCGTTGTTTTTGACCGGCGAGACAAGCGAATCGGACACGGTTTCCGACCACCATTACGGCGTGGGCTCGAACTGAGCAAACGCCTGCCATTAGTAAACCAGACGTAGAGTCTTCAAGTGCGCTCGGCGTGCCTTAGGTACGTAGCTGCCCGCTAATTACATTGTAACTTGTTGTCTTTGCATTGAACTCAAATATTAAAGCCAGTGACCGGTGCATTAATTCGCTATGTCCTGCCTGACGTTGTACGTGTGAGATAGACATCACACCTTTTTACGCTGAAGGGATCGTGACTCCCGTCGCAGAGCACCTCTTGTAAGCAGAATTGTTTCGCTCTCTTTAAGTGCTGTAATAACTGTGTCCTTTTGAATATTATGCCTGATTTGAGATTCACCGGAGAGAGATTATCGAGCTTCAGATTAGATTAGATACTGCCCTTTGTTGTGAATCCCGTATGTAATTACCTGCCAATGTTTTCCCTTAAATAAACCCTTCCGATATAAGGCTGCGGCTGACCTACGACATGAGACATAGTTGTGGTGCCTCTAACAATTGAACTAACCTGGTGGATCCTGAGATCAGCCCCGCATCTGGCCTCGAGGTAAGTTAACCTGTCCCCTGTTATCACTGTCGCTGCATCGTGGGGACTCATCCCCATTTCTATATCACTGGCGGTCAACTTGGGGCTTGCATTTCTATATCATTGACGCCCACGTGGGTAGTTCTCTATCACAGGAGCCGTAACTTGGGGACCCATCCTCATCCCCTCTATATCAGAGCTTATAATTTTACCAATGAATTTTGAATGATGTACTTTACTAACCTGGGCAGATTGAGTTGAGTTGAAACTAATTCGTCAAATATGGGAAAAACAGTTACCCAGGGGTGTTGTTATGAACGATATTATACATGTTATGCAACACAGAACACACAATAATAAAACGCGACCTCTGAGTAACTTTCAGTTCATTTTCCAGGAATTACTCGATGAGCATAAATTCCACAGCCTAAAAGCAAACAAATGGATATTGCTTATTTTTGTATTTGTTTTTATGTATGGAATTACCTGAAGATCATATTAATGGTTCTCAAATTTAAGAATGATATCAATTAAAATGTCGAACAACCTCGGATCATAGAATATATAGAGATATGCTGTGATCTAATATTAATAGATGACGAAGTGTCGCCCGATTTATAACCAATACTAATGTATGCTCAAGCTTAGACAAAAGTGCTTGCCCCTTTCCACACCTACACACCAAGCGTGTCAATTTCATTGTCACTAATACTGAAACAAACTCCTATTCGTACCCATTCCGAATGCGTTCGCTGCAGTCATACATTCAAATGAAATGCGATAGAACTTGGGCGACAACGAATCGGAATTAATAAATAACATTTTTTTTTTAAATTATTTTACAATAACATCCATTTAATAAAAAGTTATTTTTCTTAGAACAGAGAAAACAGAATCTGTATGATCTGGGCTGTGTGCTTAGGGTGTCCTTATTCGTAACAACCCGGAGCTGTTGTATCATATCTATAATTATATACCTAACTAAATTTTGTCTCTGTTTTTTTTTGTCTAATAATTCACAATAACGTATGTAAAAGTTTTTTTTTTCAAAAATCCATAAAATGAGAATTTTTGTATAGTTTATTTATTCATTCGCTTACAATAAAATTAACGAGTATTTTGAGCATCCCTATTATCCCTTAAGTTTTGTTTAAAGATAAACAAAACTCTAATAGCGTTTTTTTTTTATTTACATTTAAGTAATATTAATATTTAATTATTTAACATGATAAAATACATCCCATTATTTAGTATAAAGTTACAATTGTTAATTATAGATTCCTAATTACCTGCAGAACAAGATAACATTGAAACATTTAAAAAAAATACCTAAAAGCGTATATATATATCACCGACCAAGATATATATGTTTGAACCCGTAACTCATTTGAAGGAAGAATTTTTGGATGAGAATGACGCAGAGATTACATTCCAAGTACTCACGACACAAATTATTTACGTTCTGCACAGGCGAGGAAGATCATGAAGCCCATCTGTATGTCTTGCTCCAAACCTGTCTTGCGTGTGTTACAAGTAGTGAAAAAATACGTTTAACTTTTCATTTTAAAATAATTTTTTTTTTCAGAGATATGAATAATAATCATTGGATAATTTGCATTGCGCCGTTTTGGTAAAAAAAAATAACGGGCGCTGTACAAACATTACTTCCTAACCTATATCTAATTATATTGGTATTGTGTTAACAAAAGTAAGTATAATAATGAAGCTATAATAATAAAACACAATTTTTCAAAACGAAGAAGTATAATATATTTATAGATTTGAAATATTGTTTACAAATAATGTTACGTTTTTGCAAAAAGAAACTTTAAGTTGAAAAATAAGAAAATAAATAAAATAAAATAGTCAGCAAATAAATAACAGAAAGTAAAAACTTTGTTAACTGCCCAAAAATAACAACAACAAAAAAAAGTAATGTTTTGTTTACAAGGGTTAATGAAATGGTGAGATATGTTTTTTTTTTCTTTTTTGATTAACGTATGATTGACGATTTTAATTTTAAGTCATTTTGATAAAACGTGCATGGCGGGGACATATGACGCCGCTTACGCTAGTTTCGTTAACTTCGCAATTTTAAGAGTTAACGGTCAGCATTCAAAAACATGTACTTTGCAGGTTGCCAACTCAAAAATTACTAAGAATGATTTATTTGTCAAATCTACACGGGTAATTAGTAAAATGTGTAAGGTTTCAAAAGACAGCAATCCTAAAAACTGAAACATTTTAAATGCTGTATACCACACAGCACTATTCCGCACGCATAGTTACAAAACAAATGAAGGCTGCAAATTCATTTAACCGTGTTCTTCATTCATTAACCTCAACGATTCAAACATTCATATTTCTTCGGATTCACTGGCCAAATTTAAAGGGAGCATCTTGTCAATTATGTAAACTGCTCGATGTGCATACATCACTTTTATAATACGTAGATTATTACTTCTCACACCTACAAACACATTCACACATACAACCACACTTATACACCACACAGGACACCCGGTAAACACATGCATTAATCATAAATTACAAGGAAACGTATCATAGGTACCTACTTTGTAACATTAATTTCTAGAAATTGTTTTTCACTGTAACTAATGTACTATTTTGTTTCTATAAAAAAAAAACATCATGTGTGATAATGCTTGAGTAAGCAAACCGTAAAGTGAGGTTTATGGCCATGATTGAGTGCTGGCCCTTAACGCCCAGTATAGAACTGGTGCACAATCAAAAACGGTAGTGTGCAAGTGTAGTGTGAATAAAGTTGGTTGTATTGAGGATTTTTGTAGAAAAAAAATGCCAAAAAAACACATTACATTTCAAAACACACACATTTTTTAAGATAGAAAAGGAAAACACACACCTAAACACTGTTTTCATGTAAATACAGTCACTATTTTTATTGTCTGATTTGATATAACAGAAACATTTAGAATCAATTTAACAGGAGTATTTTTTATGCTCCGTTAATTCTAAAAACTTCTTCAAATAATTACATTTATATTGCTTTCCATTCCTGCTTATCTTTCCTTTTCCGAAACCCATTCATTACGATCTCGGCTATGAAACACAACAAGGATAACCCAATACCAAAACACCATAAAACAACATGACTATAACCCTTTAATTTTTTTGGACTTAATCTTCTCCGATCAACAATGGAGACCCCGTCAAAATATACCGAAAGGTTTCCTGGCGGAAACCAGATACTCTCACTCCATTTCTTCTGCAATCCATGTTGATGGTACAACATGATTTGATCATTAATAAAATTGATATATGGAGCTTTTATTGGAAAAGCCCAAGCGTGGACCAAAGGAAATACATTGTCGCGAGTTACATGAAAACTTAACAAGTCTTCAGATGTTAAATGTTTTCTACATCTCGCGTTGAATTCATTGTACATCAGATCCATTTCTTCAATAAGCATTGCCTTTTTACCAATCATATCATTGAATGTCGAACACATATCTGTGTGGGAAGTCACTCTGTGGGACAGCTCTTGAAGTGATTTATCTGGTGAATTCTTCAGCATTTCCGAAATGAATCCAGTCTAAAACAAACAACAATATCTTGTGAGAGAAACTTCAGAATGAAGATCTAATATAATTAAATATAATCATCATAATAACAGATATCGACTGTACACGAACAACCCTTGGAGAATGCTAGCCGCATCTTAACATTGCCTCAACTCTTACCAGTCGTTTCTGGTTTCCCTTTACTTCCCTGTTCTTAAAGAAAGATGAGGTTTTGACCTCCGTCTACCGTATTATTCAAACGTATATTTGTCGAATATCGGCTGTCTTCCATTCATGAGTCCAGCGTCCAGCTCAGTGGAGCCGTTTCCTTTATACACATTTCTCTATAATTGAGACGACCTTTTTCTCAAGGTCCTTCAAACATTTGGTGCCACGGAGCAAATAATATATAGAGATTCCCTATGTATTACACAAGAGAATAGAAATCGAAAAAAGAGTGGCGGGGGGCGAGCTAGACATGCCGTCAATTAAGTAAAACAGCTACTAAGTAAAAAGGTTTGGCTTGTTTAAAAAAACTACCATTTTGTGAGAGTATTTAGTATAACCCTTTGCATAATTATTTTGTAATTTGGTTACGGGAGTCAAGGGAAAAGAAAACACGTGAATAAAACGTGGATGACAGTTCACCAAAGCTGGTACCAAAATGGGTGTCACGTGACCTTTGCGTCCAGCCGTCGAAATCGTATTAGGGCAAGTCTGTCAATTCTGACGTGAGTAACCTATAATGCCGTCATAAGTAAAATCGCAGATTCTCAAGGAAGACGCTGTGTTTTTATTTATGTAGGCTGTATTATTATTTCTTTGCTGTACCTCAGCAGTCGGCCTGCATTGTACTGTATTAAAAAAATTCAGATATATCTTTAGTATTGTATAAATAATCAACCAAAACTGTGCTATTATACTTACATGTCTATTTATCAAATTCAGTTGAAAACCACCACTGACTAGTTCTTCAAATTGGACCGATGGTTTTATCGGGGGGTTTGTTATGAACGATGTTAGTTGGGCCTTGAGCAACGTACTTATACATATGCAGCAGAGAACCCATGTTACTAAAACCCGACCTCCAAGTAACTTCCAATTTATTTGTAGGGATTGCTCGGTGAGCATAAATCCTAATACCTAAAATTACCCAACAATTTCACTATTACCATACCTTTCCCATTTTCACGGATGATTTTATGTCATTATACATATATGTGTTTTCGCGTACATGAATTTTAACAAGTGCAATCGTCAATCACTTTCATTACGAATTAGTTAAAAATCATTTTTCTCATAAATCTCTATTAGTATGAACAGAATAAACACATTTACATGCACTTCTTCAATGACTTCATGGCATCATTTTCAATTAAAGACTTATTTTGTACAAAACCGTATTTAACAAATAATGTCAACATGTTTTCAAACCAATGGTTCCCTCGTAGGGATAAAAAGTATACATATTGTTATGTATATTACACATGTTGATGTTTTTTTTTATTAAATAGTGGTTTATACAAATAACTCATTGATTAACATTTATAGTTTTTTTTTCATTTGAAACGGTATCTTGGTGAAGTGACATTTAATTTAAAAAATAAATTATAACTTTGTTTACATCACTTTTATTTATTCTTTAGCCGACCGGTTTCGCTACTACCGTAGCTTCTTCACGGTAGTATACAACTAAACTATGAACTAAGATACACAGTTAGAAATAAGGAAAGCCAAAAACACTAATAGTAGACTCATAAATAAGCAAATATTTTTAAATAAAAATCCAATTCTTAAATTATTCCCAAAAAACAAAGTACACACCCTTCTTGGTCAGGGGGTACCTGCTGATCTCCCACCCTTGGCCCCCACTCCCCTGTTTGTATCAATCTATAACACATGTGTATCTTAGTTCATAGTTTAGTTGTATTCTACCCTGAAGAAGCTACGGTAGTAGTAGCGAAACCCGGTCGGCTAAAGTATAAATAAAAGTGATGTATACAGAGTTATTGTTTTATTTTTTAAATACCATTTACAGTCTTTAACAATATTTGACTCGTCACCCTTTATTACGTATGTGAAGAATTTTACCCAAACAACTCGACCAAATTTATTCTTATCTTGGCCAGCTATTCGATTCGAAATATAAACGACTGCTGATTGAACAATAAGGATGAAGGCAATCAAAATCCAGATGTATACTGAGAAAACACGGAATAGCCCTAAACCTGAAAAAAAAATTAACACCTTTAGTGACTATTAATTCAATTTCATGATAACGACAGTGGACTACGAACTCCTAAAGAGTAGTAAGAATGGTTAGAAGTTGATAAGGGTATAATTATGTTACAAATACGTACCATCTTTTAGAAATCCTTCTTCAGTAGTGTAAATTGTTTTTACTGGATCTTCTAATACTGGGAAACTGAAGGAAACCTGATTGATTCTTATAGCGGTAACCGAAATGCTTCCGATTGCCCAGTCGACCCGACGATCTCGTGTCATGTTGACCATCGTATTAGTAACCTCGCCTACGTCAATGGTCCGGAATGTTAACAACTTCACTTTCAAATTAAGCCTCTTCTGAACTTCGTTTAGAATCATTCCTTCTAAGCTGTATAATTCGTCACACGATACCTCAAACTCGTCTTCTTTAGTTGTTTTATTCTCTTTTGGATTAAGGCAGCCGAAATTAATTTCATTGTAAGGAAAACCAACTTTAAAAATATGTGAATTGAAATTCCAGGTTTCAAATTTGAATATATCAATTAATTTTGAGTAAAGATCAATATCGTTATGGAATATTTCAGTATTCAAAATGGTCTCATGCTTTTGTACCAGTACTCCAGCTGCTGTTCCGCAATAGTAGCAAATCTCATATAGTCGGACTCGATAGTCAACAACTTCTATGATGACAGTCAATAGAACTCTGTCTAAAAATATGAAATTCTTAAGAAAAAACGGGTCAAGAGCATTGATATTGGAACCATTATCAAAAGCGTTTTCACAAGTTCCGTAATGCTTTTGGCAAATGATAATGATAATGTCGGAAGATTTTAGAAAATTGACAAAAAAATTGTCGAATTTTAAAGGATTTATTAAACTTATTACGTGAATAGTGTAACGTCTTACAAAGTTAAAGAACTTAATTTCATTCAATTTATCGTAATTTAGTACCACTGTGGTGACGGGGTGAGAAGCGTTAACTGTGATTATAACATTATTTAATTTTTTCGTCATTTTTTTCTTCTCATTTGTGTTCCGTATTATTCTATCAATAAACTCGCAAGACGTAGAATCATAATGTATCATGAAATCATCGATTGGAGCCTCTCCTATAAATATCTCGCTGATCAGATCTTCAAAGCGATCTCTCCGGATGCGATTTTCAATATCTAAACATTCTACCAAATTGTCACTATTAGAAATATTAATAATAACTTGCAATGTTACAAAATAAATGAAAACACTAAGATTAAAATTACAGTTTCTATAGAAAATAAACATTTTCTTTTAAAGCGGAATTAGTAATTTTCCTAGTTTATTTATATCTTTATAAACAATGTTGCCTCTGTGGCAAAAGAACTTCGCACTGCCGCATTGGTATAAAACTAAATATTGAACTTCGCACTACCCGACTAGTATATAACTAAATATTTAACTCATTAACACATTTTTAGGCCTGTTATTATTGTGATTGATCAAATAGTATGACTGGTGTGATGGGTCACTGTTTTTTAATGGTATATAATATTTGATGATATTTGAGTGACGTTAACACTCAGAGTTAATAATATGGATTTCATAATAATACCTTGTTTTTTTTTTTTAATGGAAACCTCGTATTCTCACTTTTTATTAGTTCAGGGGTTTGATAAATTATTATTAATCGAATTAGAAAAGGGATCTCTCATCAAATTGTAATATTCAATATACCGGGGTTTCCCGAACTTTTACGAATGGAGGGAGTAGTATGTAAATTATAATATTTATGTAGATACTTGAGAATGTGCTGAAATTCTTCCTAAATATTTGAATTTGTTTCTGCCTTAATTTCGCTGAGCCAGCAGAACTATGGCATCTTCAATTTGAGTATGTTGTGAGACTGAAATGAATGGCATGGAGTTATAATAATCACGAGATTACTGAAGAATGCACCGCAGGCGAATTTTTTAAAATTTATTCTCTTCGGTAATTTTCCGATGCCAATCGGGGTATATTGTGAGACTAGAGGGAGAGGCATATGAATTAGATATAAAAATAAACTAAAATTTCTTCTACAATGAGGTCTAACTGATCATTCTGAAATATAACATTTACGGAGACACTTAAAAATGTGACGCGGGTGACAAGTTTGCAATTTTTTGCAATTCTTCTCCACTGTCAAACCAATAAATGCTATCGAATTTTAAAGTTCGCGTCAGGTCCCAAAACATATTTAGTCCCCAAGCGATTTTTTTTCTATATTAAAGTGAACCCACAAAACGCTAACCTTTTTTTTCATCCAGAAATATCAATTCTGTACATAAGTCACCGAAGAAAGCGGCGCAAGCCAAAATTTTGCAATTTCCGCATTTTGTGCTGTCGATTTTTATTATTCGGAAGGCCGGCAACAGAAAAATAATTATTTTATAATCTGTATTTTTAATAGAAACCTAAATATACCAAACGTACATTTTTTTAAACATTTAAGGTGAAACCATAAAATACTACAGTTTTAATCATTCTGAAAATTTACAAATATATTGAAAATTTTGACGGTTCCAATAAACCAATAAATGCCTTCGATTTTTCGATGTGGAATTTCATTTTTCAAACAATATTTCTACTCGAAATCTTTTAATCTTTAAAAAAACGGAAATCTTTAAATGATACAAGATATTATAATACATATAGCTGCCTAATTTTTTTTTCTATATTGAAAAAAGCCACAAAATGCTTTCATTGTTTCACAATCTCCCGCTTATCGACTTACCTAGTTTGCTATTAGTAGAGACTTTACTAGCATCTCTCTTAATTTCCATATTACGGGCATGTGCTTAGTTTGGCAGTCAAAAACCATGTAAAAATTTAAATCCATATAAATTAATGAATTACGAAATATGTATCAAAATAATAATGTTGTACAGTGTGCAGCTCCGCCCGGAATGAGAGTCACTCCCGCGTGTACAACCTGCCTTACATTTAATGAGATCCGTTCTTGCTAAAAATTATTTGATTTCGAGATCAATCGGGATCTGTTCAGCCAGTATTTGGTGTGTTTCTGGTGCTACAGTCCTAGGCATCCGTAAAAGCAATCAGGGAGGTGTCCAAATCACGTTTTCCAACCGACGTGACCACACTGAAGTCACGTATGAGACTTTAGCCTCGTACACACACGCAACGGTACAGCAGCCGAAGCGCCGGACTTGCCAGGAACGATGGCAATCTGTCAACAACTAAGTACTTACAGTTTTCGACAAATTCATTGTAGGTACTCCCAAATCTGATTGATAGGTTCCTCGTATGACTTACCAGAGACCTTCATTAGTAGACCAACAATATTGGGGGGGGGCTAATGCCAACATGTTCATTTCTCCCCATTTCAGTATATGTTCCAGACATTCTTTTCATTTTAATTAAAAGACGATATAAATAGATTGCACACAAAAGATTATTTTATTTTTGGTATATGTTCCTATGTGAAAATTTTACAGGCAAGGAATTACAAGTAAAGTCCAATAAATCTATTAACACCTTCATAAATACCTGGATATTCCGTAAACGGCGCAAACATATAAAAATCAATTAAATAAAGTGGGTACTCTACAAGCCGCTTACTGACATCTTCGTACTCACTTTTTCAAAGGCTTGCACTGAGTGTATTGCATTCCTCTTCTCCTTCCGTTTTCGTAGCTCATTCCATATGATCTCGGCTATGAAACACAATAAGGACAACCCAATTCCAATAAACCATAAAACTAAATGACCAAAACCCTTAATTTGTTTTGGTCTTAATCTATTCAGATCAACAATGGAAGCCCCGTCAAAATAAACCGAATGGCTTCCTGGCGGAACCCGAAGGTTTTCACTCCACTTCTTCTGTAATCCATGTTGATGGTACAACATGATTTGATTATTTATGAAATTTTTATATGGAGCTCTCTTTGGAAAAGCCCAGGCGTGGGTCGAGGGGAAAATATCATCACGAGTCACGCGAAGACTCAACAGATCTTCGGATGTTAAATTATCTCTACATCTCGCGTTCAATTCATTGTTAATCTCGTTCAGTTCCTCAATCAGCACCTCCTTTTTACCACTCATTCTTTTGATAGTTGAACACATGTCTGTGCGATAATTTACTCTATGAGACATCTCTTTAAGCGATTTGTCTGGCGAACTATTCAGCATTTCCGAAATGAATTGAGTCTAAAACAAACGAAAAATCTTCTTATATAAACGTCTGAAAAATAAATCTATCCAATCAATGCACAAATGTCATAAAAATATTCTTCCTCCGTGTGTGCGCGTCTGTGAGGATCGTATGTGTGAGCCTTCCAACAGGTACTACATCTGTTGAAATATTTAATGGATACTTCTTTGGTAGTGTACCGTCTTCTATCCTTGATATGTTTTCTGTATTACTACTTAATATAAATTTTATCTTTAACGTTTCTCAAGTAATATTTTTTTTAAATATTAATCCCGCATAAGAAACCCCGAGGGCAATAATTCCTCTCGATGCCCATGTCACCTTTGAAGATGCTGCGATGAGGGTCTTTTTGAGGAAAGGAAGGAGTGAATCTGAATCTTCAATAAACCAATATCATTGGAGCGAGGAAACATAGAGGCCGCAAATCATTTCACAACTGAGCTGTTGAAAACAAGAACGAGCCATAGAAGCGACCCGTTCTCATGAGGAAATTGTCGACCGTGTGCAAATGTTAGAGTTGCGTGTGACGTGTTTGGGCTGTGCACTGGTGCCGCAGAAACCAATAATGTAAGTTCCTCAGAGCATCTTCCATCGAAACACCGGTAGAACAAGGACATTCATTCAACAAGCATTCCTATCTGACATATGTGGTTCAAATTGTGTAATCCGTTTGTTATCTGGACACTAGAGCGACGGGTTTTTTAGGTGTTTTAGGTCTGTACACTAGAGGAGGCTACTAAATTCAATAGTGGGATGCACATTCTATTTGTCCAGGATCAGCAGTGTATTATCAAGGCATCTACGGGCGCTGTGAAGTACGCCACACTTCTGAGAGGTTAACTTCACTCTGGCTTCGATGGAGTCCTAGACTACATAGAGCACGTCAATGTAAGGCTTATTAGGAAGTTTGCTTCTTTACAGTATAAGTCGTGATTGTGCCATTACTGCAGGATACCATTTCCTTGCATTTCTTGGATTATATTTTTTAGTTGCTTTGTTTTATATCCCGTCGTATTGTATTACATTAATAATATACTTGACGGTCTCCATGGTTGAGTGGTTACGATCCTTGGCTACGAATATGGACGTCACAAGTTCAAATCCCGGCGTGCGCAAATAATTTTATTTGATTAAATTGTGTTATTTCACAATTCAAGGGTGGTAGATAATGTCAGTATCACCCTGGTGAAAGACCACCATTTAAAATCGAAACGTTGCTTGAAACGGCTTTAGCCATGTTTGGTAACCAGATCTGAATAGTCAGATACTTCCCCACCCTCCTCTCTCTTCTCCTTCCCCTCCTCAATATATTCAGCCTCACAACATATCCCAATTGGGAATGCCATAGTCTCACTGGTTCCAGACGGTTGGGAGCAGCTGGGACTTTTTTTTTAAATACTAACCTGAGCGCTTATCAAGTTTAGTTGAAATCCACCAGTCACCAATTCGTCAAATTTGGCCAAAGGGGCTATCGGGGGATTTGTTATGAACGATGTCAGTTGCGCCTTTAACAAGGTACTTATACATATGCAGCAAAGAATCCATGCTATTACAACCCGACCCCCGAGAGACTTCCAATTAATTTGCAGGGATTGCTCAGTAAGCATAAAACCTAATGCCTGCAATCAACGATAAAGTGTTTAACCATTAGACAGTGTGTATTTTTTATGCGTTTCTAGCACTAACTCTCCGAGTGTTTTTAATAACAGGTGTAATTATCAATGTGTCATTACAATAACGATTTAGTTTAAAATCATTTAGGATGTACCGACAATCTCTAGTAGTACAAATAATTAATATTATGTTAATTAACAGTATAATAATAATAAATAATTTATCAAACTGTATTAAATTAAGCCCTATACCCAAGCAATATCGCTAAAATTCTTCTTGTTTTGACCAGCTTTTTGATTAGATATGTAGACGACGGCTGATTGAACAATTAGGGTAAAGATGATCAAGATCCAGATGTATACCGAGAAAATATGTACAATCTTCAACCCTGAAAAATGTTTAAAAGAACAGCAATACAGTTAGTGGCTTGCACACAAAATGGATATAGTTAAATTTTTTGCACATAAATAAAAAAATGCGGAAGATGTAAGTTGATAGTTGCCATACCTGACAACGATTCCTTTAAGATAAGAAAAATTACAGTAATAATTGGTAATGTTATGATTGCGTTGCAAATACGTACCATCTTTTAGAAAACCTCTTTCTGCGCTGTAAATGATTCTTACTGGATCTTCTGAGACTAGAAAACTGAAGGAAACCCGACTAGTTCTAGAGACAGTCACCGATATACTCCCGGCAGCCCAGTGTACCCGATTGTTGCGTGTCACATTTACCAATTTATCAGTAACGTCACCCACCTCAATGTACCGAAATGATAACAACTTCACTTTAAAATTGAGCCTTCTCTGAGCTTCTGAGAGCATGTTTCCTTCTAAACTGTATATTTCGTCACACGATACCTCAAATTCGTCACTTAAATCAGTCTCAGTTTCTGTTCGATTACGACAGCCGAAATAAATTTCATTGTTTGGAAAACCAACCCTAAAAATATGCGAATTGAAATTCCAGGACTTCATTTTGAAGACTTCAATCAATTGTACGTAAAGGTCAATAACGTTATAGGACATTTCAGTAGTTAAATCGATTTCATGCTTTTGAATTAGTACTCCAGCTGCTGTTCCGCAATAGAAGCAAATCTCATATAGTCGGACTCGGTAGTCAACAACTTCTATGATGATGGTCAATAGAATTTTATCCAAGAATCGTGATTTCTTGAGGAAAAGTGGGTCAAGTGCATTTTCATCGGATCCTTGATCAAAAGCGTCTTGACAAGTTTCATAATCTTTTTGGCAAATGAAAATAATAATGTCTGGCGGTTTAAGATAAAGTGCATGAAATTTATCGAACTCTAAAGACTTCTTTAAACTTATAACATGCATGGTAAAACGCGTTAACATATATATTTCCATTAAATTAGACGCTTCGTCGTAATTTAACATCACTGTTGTGGCAGGATAAGAAGAATTAACTGTGATCATCACATTGTTTGGTTTTATTCTCATTTCTTTCTTAGTATTTGTTTTCCTTATTATTCCATTAATAAATTCACTAGACGCAGAATCATAATGTATCAAGAAATCATTGACTGGAGCCTCTCCTATTAATATTTCGCTAATTAAATCTTCAAAGCGCTCGTTCCTGATGCGATGGTCAGTATTTAAACTTTCTAGTAAAGTTTCACTGTTTGAAGTTTTGATTAGAGCATCCGACGTTACGAAGTAAATGAAACTGATACATTTAAAGTCAAAACCCCCAAGGAAAGCAAACATTTTCTTCGCAATAACTCAGACGTTATTTCCTTTATTTAAATAATTAGTTGCGATCCAAGAATGGCATAAAAAAGATACTTTTGTCAAAGATCTTCCCACTCTCTCCCATTGCTAGGAAACCAGATATTAAACTCTTTTACACATTTTTATACGCATCACTTATGCGATGATTGAATGGCTTCACTGATGAGACGGGTCGTTGTTTCTCATACAAGGCAAAATGATTACTAAAAATGTGTATTTTAGGTTTCATTAGCTAAAAGCAAAATGACAACCGGCGTGGTAAATAAAATATTTTTTTCTCTTGCTCAATACTTTATTTAATCGTCAATTTTTTAGTGTCACGTGATGACCGTAAAAATAATTGTTCATGGTATTATTAAATGCCCAACGAGGCAGTTGGTATAGGTAAGAATAAAGACTGAACGCACAGGTGGTTTCATTTAACGGAATCAGCCATCCTCAAACTTTTTTGGGGATTTCACTGAAGTTTAATAATATGTTTGACAGTATCAGTACAGTAGTCATACGGGACGGCTGTGCCGCAAAGTGCAGTTCGATTCACAGTTGTGTTATTGTAGTTCGATCCGAAAATAATAAATCATACCTACAAATAAGTCACTCGCCCGGACGGGCGGGCGATAATAAACATGGACGAATCCCTTGAAAATATAAAAAACGACATAAATAAAATTACATCTGTAAAAGACTCCAAAATTAAACAAAGTTTAGAAAATAACATAATAAAACTGGAAGATATAATAAAATGTGAACATCTAAAATTACAAACCAAAATAATACAATTACAAGAACAAATTATAATAAACAGTGAAAATTACTGCCAAAAATTGGAAACATTAATTACATCGAATCAAAATGTAAAAACATACGCACAAGCCAGCGTACAGTATAAATCTCCGGTATTCCCTATTATTATAAAGTCTAATAATAACGAAAATATTCAAGAAATAATTACGAAAAATATTAAAATCTCTAAACTAGGAATTGGAGTAACAAACATGAGGAAAACTAATAAAAACGAACTTATAATGAAACTCAAAAAAGAAGATGATATGACCAGCATAAAAAATGAAATAAAAAAATTGAATATTGATGGAATTCAAGTAGAAAATCTAAATAAAAAAAGACCGTGCATGATATTCAAAGGAATTGACGAAAATTATGACCAAAAGGAATTTATATCAGATCTAATACTGCAAAATGATGACATCAAAATTGTAAATGAAAAGGAACAAAATAAAATCGAGCATAAAGGGACGATACACATTAAAAAATATAAGCAAAAAAATTTCATCATTGAAACAACTGGAGAAATAAAGAATTTATTACTAACAAAAAAACGAGTAAACCTAGGATTTTATCAAATAAAAGTAGAGAATTGTAATCCTCTAATGCAATGTTATCACTATCAGAAATATGGTCATACTGCATTACGGTGCCTCCAAATAAATAGCAAACCAAAATGCTTCCGTTGCGCAGGAGAGCACAATATAAAAGAATGCACAAAACAACACGAAACACCGAACTGCATAAATTGCATAGAAATAAACCTAAAACTTAAAACTTCTACACCTACAAATCACAAATCGAACAGTGACCAATGCAAACATAGGATAAAAATGCTCCACTTTGCGAAAGAAAAAATCAACTATATATTAAAATGAATGACTTCATTTTAAAACAAATTGACGAAAACTACAAAATAAACGAAGAAATATGTGAAAATATCGCAGATGTGAATAAATGGTGCCCAAGTGTCAGTTCTCCGTTTTTATTATTACACATGAACATCAGAAGTGCCACGAAAAACATGGACGAATTTCTGTTAAATATAAATAATTTATGCACATCTCCGGTCTGCATCGTCTTAACGGAAACCCACAGTAACGACAATCAACATGTAGACGCACTGCCGAACTATAAAGGAATTACAACAACAACAGCAATCAACAAAAATAGTGGTATTTTAATATATACAAGTAGCGACACGTAGCGACTCTGAAATTATACATAATGAAGAAATCTGTATACAATTCGTAAACTGTTTAAAAATTGACATTAAATTTGAAAATAAATTATATAGAATTGTAACAATATATCGCACACACAAATCGAATATAACCAATTTTACAAAAGAACTATGTCAATACCTAGAGAAACTATCGAATAAATTTACGATTGTGTGTGGTGATCTAAACATTAATATCTCTGCAAATCACAACTCAATAGAAAAAAAATAACTTCATTAACATGATGACACACTTAAATTTCAAATCCTGTATTAATAATTACACTCGAGAAATACATAATCAAACGCCATCCTGCTTAGACCATATCTGGTGTAATTTACATCTAAATGACATAAATAATATAAAATCTACCGTATGGAAAACAAATATAACTGACCATCACGCGTGTCTTATACTATACAAGGCAAATGAAAAAAATAACGAAAAACCAAAATTAAACTGTTCATATACCCAGATAGATTATAATTTATTAGAAAAATCACTGAAAATTGAAAAATGGGAAAAGGTTTTAAGCAACAAATGCGCCAACCAAGGTGCCCTATTCTTTGAAAATATATTATCTAAACATATAAAAAACGCGACAAATATAAAAGAAATCACTCCCAGCTCAAAAACAAGAAAAATAACACCCTGGATTACAAACGGATTAATTAAAGCCGTCAGAAAAAAAAAACTTATACAAAATAACACAAAGGCCGTCAGCCAATATTAAACTAATATCGTATTATAAAAGATATAAAAATATACTAACTACTTTAATCAGAAATACAAAAAACAACCATTACTCTAAAATTATAACAGAAGCTAAAGACAATAATAAAAAAATTTGGTCAACAATAAACGAGATAATAAACAAACAAAAAAAATACAAGCAAATATCTGAAATCACGGATGGAAATAAAACATATATACAAAAAGACACCAAAAAATGCTGTAATATCCTAAATAACTATTTTGTAAATGTCGACAAAAACCTAGCTAACTCCATTAACGCATCTAACCATCATATAACGAATACAAAAGTTGCAACTCAATATAATACCTACCCGGTAGTAGAATCAGACATTGAAAAAACTATTTCTGAACTAAAGGGAGGGTCCGCCCCCGGATTTGACAACATAGAGGTTAAAACACTAAATTTAATGAAACTCTATCTAGTACGCCCCATAACGCATATAATAAATCAAAGTCTAACAAGTGGTATTTTTCCAAATAATTATAAAAAAGCAATTATCACTCCTATCCATAAAACAGAATGCCGTAAAGATCCACAAAATTATCGCCCAATATCACTATTATCAAATATATCAAAGATATACGAAAAAATTGTAAAAAAACAAGTCTGGACATTCTTAGAAGAAAATAAAATAATAAATTGTAATCAATTTGGATTCAAAAGAAACACAAGCACTCAAGATGCAATTGCGAAATTAACAAATTACCTATATACCGCCCTAGATTCTAATAAAAAATGTCTTGGAATATTTATAGATCTAAAAAAAGCCTTCGACAGTATATCACAAGAAAAACTAATAAATAAATTAAAATCAATCGGAATAAATGGAAAAATACTATCATGGTTTATCAGTTACTTAAATAAAAGACCTCAAGAAGTGAAATTATTTAATCAAACAAGTGACTCAGAATACAGTGATTTCTCTATACCACAAGGCACAGTTTTAGGCCCTTTACTATTTATCATATATGTAAATGATATTTTTAATGTCTCTAAACATGGAGAGATTATATCTTACGCAGATGACACAGTATTATTATTGAAAGCAAATACATGGACTGAACTAAACGATATAGCTAACACGGATATCAATCAACTGAAAATGTGGTGTGACATAAACTTGCTAACGTTGAATTAAAAAAAAACTTATTATATCCCATTTTGCACAAAAAAACAAACACCTAAAGAAATAAATATTTTTATCCATTCTAGAATATATACACAACAACATAACTGCAATATATCATGTTTAGCTATAGAAAGCAAGAGCGAAATTAAATACTTAGGCATAACAATAGACCAATGCCTAAAATGGTCCCCTCACATAAACTTACTCAAAGACAGAATAAGGAAACTAATATACATCTTCAGATGTTTAAGACATATTCTAAACAAAGAATTACTTAGAATGACGTACTTTGCTTTCTGCCAACCAATAATAGAATATGGCATTGTAGGATGGGGTGGAACTTATAAAAATCACACGCAACTTCTTTACATAACACAAAAATTAATAATAAAAACAATTCTAAACAAGCCATACACATACTCGTCAGATCTTCTATTTAAAGAATTCAAAGTCAGAAAATTAAAAGAATTATATTTCTATCATGTAACTTTGCAAATTTATAAAGAAAATATTCTAAACAAAACTGCACCATTTAAAAATAATAGAAACCTTAGACAAATATCATTTCTTCCAATTCCAAAATGCAAAAAAACAATGGGACAATTTAATTATAAATATCTTGGAGTTAAATTTTTCAATTCATTACCAGAAAAAAATTAGAAACATTAATAATGATTTAAAAAAAATTAAAACACAACTTAAAAAACACACTGAAAATATACACTGAACAATATAACATAGAAAAAAACAAAGAACAAAAAAATAACACACCCCCATACACACAAGCTCAGCTTCATTATAGGGGTACATCTTATATAAATATTGAACTTTTGAAAAATATTGTAACCTTGTTTAATTATTAATTATGTATCTTTTTTTGAATAAATTAAATTAAAAAAAAAAAAAAACTGATTAATTGTTATATATTTCAAATTTTAGAGATTATAAAAAGTATTAATAGTCTATTAAATACATATAATAATAAAAAAATATATATAAATATCTCTTTAATTAATTTTCCCATTAAGAAAATTACTAATGTAAATTTTCATTATAATAACTATTATTATTTGACAGATTTGTGCCTTGCTATTTTCTTGATTTTATTTATATTAATAATAAAAATAAATTTATTATTTAATATTTCATTCAACTACTTTCATCACTAATTTTTGTTTATGTTTGTAATTTATCTATTCTTACATTCTTATTTTAATATATTTATCATCTGTCTATACTTGTCACTATTTTTAGTGTAATAATAATAATAATACTTGGATGATTTGTATACCTCCGTTTTTGTGAAAAATCACCTCAAGGGCGCAAAATGAGCAAAATCAAAAGTGTACTGCGTATCCTGATAAAGGTAGCTGTACTTCCGAAAACAACGTATCAATTGTTACTTTTATTTTAAAATAAAAACAAATTAAAAATAATAAATTTTTAAAATAAAAACAATTAAAAAAATAAAGGGTGCACGTTACGCAATACATCTTTATTGGTACTGCATGTTTTAATGCTCCGAACATGGTTTAGTTTATATACATATATTGTAAAGAAACAGTACACTTTTATAATTATATTTCTTCTCACAGCGTGATAATTTTTACACTCCAAGTTTGTTAAAATTACAAGTGAAATATGTGAATCTCTAATACGAGAATTGAATAAAAGAGAAACAAATCGATGGTGCCAACGTCAGGTATCGTATCTGCATTTTTAAGATGGAAATAATGATTTTTTTTTTAATAAATTGAATAGTTTAAAACAATATAACAAGTAGATTCGATACCTTAACAATAGTAGCAAGGCATTTATAAATCACGCCAAAATTCACCAATCATTATTGTATCGAACGTGTCTACAAAGTGGATTAATTTGAACAGATAAAACATATTTCTTTTTAACCAAATATAAATTATTGCACAACACGTGCAATAACCAAGCCGAGAGTTGGTATTTCACAACACCGAGACAAGAGCCTATATTGCACCACAAATGCAATACCGAGCCGATATTTCACAACGCGTGCACATAATTTTCGGCCGCGCCTCGAGCCCTATAAATAGTGAGTCTAGTTTTTGGACTGTTAGTTCGTGGTGGAATTCCATTGTATTAGAATTGAAATTAAAACACTTTTGTACTTTCTTCCACTTATTTATTTTCACCAGGACCGGTTTCATCCCACTACGGACATTTTCAGACTGGTAGTTGACATTCTTATGCTACGGTATTTATACAAACTTAGGCAGGGTTACACAACATTGTATCTATATCATGATACAATGTTGTGTAATACTACATCTCGCTTAACTTTTTGCAAAATGGCCTTCCCATCTGTGATGGCTCCAGCTCCTGAAATAAGTGGAAGAAAGTACAAAAGTGTTTTAATTTCAATTACAACCCTATAAATAGCATTAACACAGCGGTATGTGCTCTTCTTTTCACTTCAACCGCAGAATGGACAACATGTCCTCCCTTAGATACCTCGACCTGCTACTACCAGACAAGAACAGTCTTCTACACCCATCAACCGCTGACGTCACCACCCACTGCCTGAGTGACCGACCGTGTTGGCTGGTACCATAAGTCAAGCACGCTTGGAGCGATAATATCTCCATTGGGAAATTACCAAACGCCTTTCTCAAGAAGATTCGCAAACCACAATAGTCGTACGTCCCTGTATGCCGGTACCTAAATATTTGCACTATTTTTCTTGTGCGGGTCCTGCACGTCTCGTACAATTATCATTGAAGACAATCTCTCTCCCTCTTACGATAGATTCGTTATTTATTTCTCTCGTGTGTACATATTGCACATAGTTGCAGATAAACATTACAGACAGGAGAGCTTTTATGACGTATCAGTTAAAAGAACCAAATATTAAAACATTGATCATCCTTAATAATAAAAAATAAAAAAAAACAGGTAACCCCTCGATAACACGACTATAGTACTTGTTTCCCCAACCTTCTTTCCCTTTCTTAGATAAGCCCCCTCCGAATGGGTAAAGTCAACCCTCATGTATATCCCATTGACTTGTAGAAAACTTTTCCTTCCCATACAGCGCCATCTTTTTATTCCTTCTCCTATCACACGGAATACATCTATATCCCGTTTTAACATCATTTTCCCAAAATATGAAACCTAATGCGTTTCCCATATGGGGAAATGTGGGTTCTTGCATACATATCGTACCATTCAAATTTGAACGCTATTCCTATATAAGGGCGTAGTCAATATTATCTTTCATCAAGGGTTTTATAATAATTCAAAATTGAGTTGGGTGAATTACAGTCCATGACCCCACATCGTGGACTGCACACATTAATGTATGATGCGATAATCATCAGTTAATTGCAAAACAGAAACTTTAAAAACTTATTCAATAATTTTAACCATTCATGTTATTATGTATTAGTATACTGTGTATCCTAACGATGAAAGCTTCGCTTCCGAAACATGTTGATATTTATATATTGAATTGTAGTTTATACAACTTATGTATTATCCATTCTAGAAGTATGAAATGTTGAACCTTTATAATTACCAAATTATGTGCTTTAGAAAACTACACGAGATTTCGAGAGAAACATTCTAACAGTGCATAGAATTAACCATTTTTATAGTATTTAATTATTATTATACACACATATACATATATATAAATGTATCTATGTCTGTCTGTCTGTCCTCAATTTTCTCGAAAATTACTTTACCGCTTTTGCTGAAAATAGCACAGTTTGTTCTTATTAGCGCCGGAGAGGTTTAGTGAGTAGTTTGAATGAAATCAAATGTGCAAAAACTGTTGCTATAACGTTTTAAAATTAGTATGAAAAACATTGAACCCGCCATGTTGTATTGAGGTTAGTCAATTGATATAACACTCTGGTTAGCCACAGATAACATATTCGAAAAAATAAAGTTTGTTTGGGTAGAATATTTTCAAAATCGAAAGCACAAGTATGTACCTACTTAAGAACCGTAATATTTAGATATGTTTTGAAAAAAAAATGTATGTGATGATATATATTTACAAAATTAATGGTTCTTTGTTTAGAGATAGCAATAGCCGTCATAAGGCACCAAACTACGAGCAAGAATTCACAACCTCATCACTTTATTCCAAAAAAATAAATAATCCCAGGCAAGGCCGGGTACACATCAGCTAGTATTTAGTAAAGCATAGTATATATTTGGGTCAGTTTTTGTAATTAACACACCAATTATTGTTGATAAAATAGTGTTTTTGTGACTTCAAAATTATGATTTTAAAAAAATCTAGAAAACGGGTTCATAGAAAATAAATATTTTGAAATAAATCAATAAAGTAACGTATACAAAGTTACTGATGGCCAAAATAATTTCTTTTACCTTGCTAAACTGATTTTAGGGTTTACTTTGTAGTTTTTTTTTTATAAAATGTCCGCTGAAAATGGGTAAATTTAAAAATCATTCATGCTTCACTATTAGCTTTTATGCGCTTACAAAGGCATGTCAAATGCAGTTGTTTTACATTGACGTCTGAAATTTTGTTTTACGCAATTGTTACGGGCTTACACTGAGTACGGGAATAATTATTTTTCACTACACAAGAATCCCACTGGATGGTAATAATAAGATTATACCATGGTCAAAATATCTGTTTTTTAGCAAACTTTTCGATTCTGAATAATCATACAACATGGCGATTCGATAAATAATTCAAGAAATCCTACATATGCTCGTACTTATTATATGCTAGAGGTTATTGTTAAGGGAAACGGTTGCGCTGCCTGTTTCATATGTAACTTAATTTTGGTTTTGATACAAAATACCCATTCAAACTGCATGATATATATATTTTTTAAATAAAGGTTTAGTAAATATCTAATACGGGTTAGAAGTAATTTATTTATTTTTGTTTTAAATTATGAAGTATATCCCTTGAAAAAAAAATTTCATAATTTTAGAGGGAAAATTATTTGCGGGTTTATTGTATTACAAAAAAAATATATATATATATATATATTTCCTATGTAAATATGATTATGTAAATAAAAATACAAAAGCAAGAGAGGTTTTTTTGGGTAGATATTTAAATTTTTGTAGGGCAAGTTTGTGTTCCAACGTAAATTGGTCGTTTTTAATTTAATTTAAAGTCCACCATAATGCCTATGTTATTATTATTTTTTTTATTCTTACACTTTATTATATTTTCAAAGCAAATGGGTAAAAAAAAATTTTATAACACCGTTAGTCCCCAAATAATTGTTAAAGTGCCTCTAAAATCGCGAAAAATCAGTTCCTTTAATGGCCTATATTCTATAATGTAAAAGAAAAATAAGCAAATTACTTCTAATCTGTACTAGATATTTACTATATTTTTGATGAAAAAAATTATTAGGTTTAGGTGAGTATTTTGGCCTCAACTCCAAAATTAAGTTTTTTTTATGAAACAAGCAGCGCAGCCATTCCTCTTAAATTTTCTTATTAAACAATTGAAAAATAGTTGAATTAACAACCAATACATTCCGGAAAAAATTGATTTGCGAAGTCTTCAGGGATCTGACCCGTCGCAATTTTTTGCTGCTTCGTACAAAAAAATTTCAGATTTATAGTTAACTAGCTGAAATACACGGCGTTGCCTAGGGTAATTAATGGTTTGGAGTAAAGTTTTGCAGTTGTCATGTGTTACCCTTACCCCTACCCCTGCACCTACCTTTGCTCTTCCCCTAACCAGTAATTTTCCTGTGAGCAAGGAACGTGGAAGCAGGAGGTAGTCGCGTCGTGTGACTACTCCAAGTGTGGAGTAAAATCATTATTTTAACTGATATTCTGAGAATGTCGTTAATTAGAATGGAAGTGGCATTTTTTGCTTCTCAACATTAATTTTTCGACTTGGTGTGGTCTTCTACACTTCGAAGTGGCCAGGTATGGCCGGGGTAATGTTTTTCTGATTTCATTGCCAGTTTTGGTGTATTTACGATGCGTTTTGGGATGATGGATTTCGAATAAGTAAATCAACAACGAATAAGTGAAGCACGCGCCCTCACCCGCTCTGGAGATGACCTCCCCGGCACGCCGCCGACTACGTCTCGAAGAGGAGCACGCGAGCAGCCATTTTGGGTGGCTGATATTTGCTTCCACGAAGACCCCATTTGCCACTACAACCTAAACTGTGAGCTGTCTTTACATTCACCCTATTTGTGTTGTAACTTATTCGAGTCCCTGTTTACATGCCCGTTTAGATAATATCAGAGAGAAATCACCCGTAACATTCATTGAGGTTAGGTTAGCCTACTGTTTATCATAACATAACTCACCGTGTCTGTACCTTCCTCTGAATTAAACCCTGAGTCTGAAAGCAAAACTGAGCTAGTCGAATGTCCAGAGCCGAGCTCCCTGGAGGGACACTCCTCTCCGGGTAAGTCTGTACAAATGATCTGTCTCCCGTAACCGCTCTTGCCCAACCTTCCTCCTCTCCTTCTCCCGCATTCCTACATCCAGTATTATTCCTTAGTTAACAATGCATTCACAAAGGATTAACAGTTTTTCCTAGAAGCGTAACTTCATTCGCTCAAATAATGGCTTTATCGCAAGCTTTGTTTATAGCAAAAGTAATCTGGAGTAACAGTTAAATAGAAATCTGTAATTTAAGTATAAACCGGTTCGGATTAATCCACTTTTAACCCAGTAGCTCAACAGATTTGCGCACTAGTGCATGAAAAAACAATTTGTGTGTGCATTTCCACCATTTGTGAATATGATTGTCTGAAAAGATGAGTTTTAAGTTTAGCTCTCTCCATTAGCTTCACTCATTTAAATCTACGTGGAAGGCACGTCTAGCGTGTATTATTTATTCTATGCATAATGCCAATATATAGACTTTCAAACAACCCCGCAAAATTTCACATAGCGAAACTTGGTAAAAATTCTATCACCACTAAGCACTGTTCCGTTTTGTAGCAAGATACCTGGCCAAGTTCTTACTATGCAAACATTTCGCCGTTGAAGTAACAACTTTGAAGTTGATGAATTCAACTTCAAACTTTACCTTGACCTGTTCTCCTGGCATGTCCTGCCCTACCCTGTCTGAAATTTTAAACATACCCAAACAAACCCTCGCCGCGTGAATAGAAGAATATTTTAATAATTCACAGTTTTAAGTTGATTCTTGCAACTTGTAAATATAGTTTTTTCTGACGAACGTTTTTTTTTTTTTTTTTTAATTTGGGACGTGGATATTGACAATGCTGTAATTATTCTTTTGTAGCCACTCGAAATTTAAGTCTTTCGAAGAATAATTTTAATACTCTTCGTAGAGAATGGTGCTCACAACACAACCTACGCATACAATGTCAAATGCTTAAAAACGCTACTTTATAATCTAAAAATACCGTTTAATCCACCTTGAAAAAAAAATCTGTTGGCATTTTATTATTCTCCTACAGACAAATTAATTTTGTTTTTTTTTTTACTTGTCAAGGGTTCAAAAAATAAGGTTTTGTATACCTTCTGAAGATTGGGAGCATTATATATACCTATATATTTTTTATTAACCCCACACAGGATACCCTGATGAAAATAGTTTCTCTCTGTAACCATGTCTTTTAACGGAAGGAAGTTAGGGAAGGAAAAAAGTATGAGGGGTGGGCAGGAATCTGAGAATCGGTGTCTCCAGGAGTGACGGACGTAATAATGCATCACTACCACTGCGGTGCAAAGCGATGAGTCGAGTCCGGCCTGGGATGTTGAGGCATCAGAGTGGAAGATACTCGCAGTATCGCCCTGGTGAAAGACCACCATTCAGAATTGAAACGTTGCTTGAAATGGCTTTTATCCGTGTTTGGTGACTAGATCTGAATAGCCATGTATTTCCCCACCTTCCTCTTCCTCTTCTCCTTCCCCTCCCCAATACCTTCAGCCTCACAACATTCCACAATTGGGGATGCCATAGTCTCACTGGCTCCAGACGGTTGAGAGCAATTGAGACTCTTGTGCGGTATTCATGTAAAAAAAAAAAAAACCAATCTCTCCCAGTCCGGTCCGTTACGCACGAGTAGACGCATCCGCCGCCAAGACATGGGGCTAAGTCTGTGTCTTTTGAGTTAGCTAACGCAAGTTAAATCGGTCATAAACAATACATTTTGAAAGTTTTCATAAGCACATCGGCGTCACTTCCGTTTCCGTTACGGATTTATCTCTTAATGCAAACACAAACTTTAGATTGATTGTTAGCGCGATACGGACTACCAAATTCTCAAAATGTATTTTTCATGACCAATTTAACTTGCGTTAGCTGACGCGAAATATACAGACTTAGGCCCCAGGACAAACCTTACTTCATCAACACGGACACCCCAATCTTCAAATTTTAAGCGTCAATAAGTTATTCCAATACATGGAATATGCATTCTAGACTAAAATCAAAAGATGTACCACATAAATAGAAATCGGATAGGTATATCAGAGACACTATCTAGATTGCAAATAAATTGGGGTACAATCTCGCAATCAAAAAGATAACAGCCAAAAATACAGGAATACATTGAAGATGATATTAGTAATTCTTTAATTAAGGTATGATATCGATAAAAATGACGAAAATCACAAAGGCATCATTAGCTCAGTGGGTAAGACAGAGGTCCTGGGTTCGATTTTCAGATGCGATCATTATCATTTTTTTTTTTAATTTTCTGTCGTTTTCTGTTTCGTATTTGATTTAAGATTTGGTAATATTATCTTCAATGATTAAATATACCTAATGGAAATTGAAAATACAATATACAAAAACCCGAAACTCGGTCAAAGTCGAAAAGCAACTAGGTATATATATATACCTACAAGTTATCATGTCGACTCTAAATAGGTAACACGATTCAAACCACTATTTTAGAGAATTTTATTTTTAAGTGGTTGTCGGAGAAAAATATTTTCATTTGACAATATGGTAAAATATTTTTATGTTGAAAAATGGTAATTTTTCAAACTAAAAACTACGTCAGAGTTAACTATTTTTTGTTGTTTTTTTTTTGAAAAACTATATGTGAAATGAGTCAAACGAACACCTCATAGTAGTATAAATAGAATTGTAATATTTTACATCTCTTCAGAAAAAAAATTCAGTCTCATACAAAAATCAAGTTTTAAAATTAGTTTTTACGAAAAGCAAAATATTCACTTCTTCGATGAATTTCTGATTCACTTTTTTGGTGTCATTTTCAATAGAATTAATAATAAATGTCTTGTGTAATCCACTTTTAATTTATATTTTAAATAACAAGGATAAATATGATATTTTAAATAAACCGGGGGTCAAATAAATTAATTGTTCACGATTGCAACTTTTTTGCGTACTAAAGACTGGAAGAAATATTAATATTGGCGTTAAGAAGCACCTTGAGTAATAATTATTGTTCCGAATTTGCCAACCATGTTTTCTATTTGGTTAAAAAAAATCATATGCGTACAACTGATTTACAATTAGGAATATTATACATTTTAGAAATTAAAAGAAGTGTTAACAGTCAATTAATTATCAAATATTTCTTTTAAAGAGGCATATTTAAATTTATGTTCACATTAATACCTATATTTAAAATATCATTCATATTTATTTATTTAATAATATTTATTTTATTTTATGACACCTTGTTATTTCATTGATATTAAATATCTTTATATTTATAATTAATTACTTACCTGCTTTTAACATTTATTATGTTTCTTTTATTTTTATATTTTTTTTTATATGAATGCCGCACAAGAGTTCCAACTGCTTCCAACCGTCTGGGGCCAGTGAGACTATGGCATCCCCAATTGGGGAATGTTGTGAGGCTGAAGGTATTGGGGATGGGAAGGAGAAGGAAGAAGAAGAAGAGGAAGGTGGGGAAATACCTGGCTATTCAGATCTGGTCACCAAACACGGCTAAAAGCATTTCAAGCGACGTTTCATTTCTGAATGGTGGTCATTCACCAGGGCGATGCTGAAAGTATCTTCCACTCTGGAACGTGCACAAATATACCATATATTATTTTTATATGATTTAATTGCGAAACAACATAAATTAATTAAATAAAATTTACTTGCGCACGCCGGAATTTGAACCCTCGATCTTCGGATTCCTAGTCGAGAGCCTTACCGTTGACCATGGAGGCCATCATGTTTATAATGTTTGTAATCTCTCTTTTCTTGCGTGAGTGTTTTTTAATGTTTATTATGTGTCTATTCTTGTCATTATTTATTAGTAGTATACTGCGTATTCTAATGAAGGAGTCTTCGCTTTCGAAACATGTTGATATTTATAAATTAAATAGTGGTTAAAAAAACATTTATTATTATGTATTATATCATTAATTTTATAGTAAAATGTTCGTTGTTTATCGTCTCCGGTAACGTTTTAATTTTGTGATTACTCAATATTGACTCTAGAAGGATCTTTCTATCCAATGTCTCACCATTTTGAATGAAAGCTTTTCCCTTATGTTACACTTCCTTCTTCTAGCTTCCCCTCAAGGCGTTCTGCAAAGTTGTTCGTCCTCAACCCTCGCATGAAAATGCAATATTTTTATACCGAATCGCTTTTAGGGCACTTTAGAAGGGAGGCTTAGGTTTCAA
The DNA here is from genome assembly GCA_022606495.2 of Halesus radiatus. Taxonomy (NCBI): domain Eukaryota; kingdom Metazoa; phylum Arthropoda; class Insecta; order Trichoptera; family Limnephilidae; genus Halesus; species Halesus radiatus. The sequence continues at coordinate 127,616 of JAHDVE020008280.1, forward strand.
CCCCATTATAATACGGAAGGAACGCAGTGACGTCTAAATGGCATTTATTTGATTTTTTATCTGTACACGGAACGGGGGTCCTCATCTCCCGATAAATAGCATCCCCCTTTCGAGGATATTGTGAAATAATAATATTAATAAAAATAACGTAACATTTATATAGCGCAGTTTTGTGATATTTCACTTCAAACAGATGGAATGTGGGACAAAAATAGAAGGATAAAGAGAATTGTTGAGACGTTATTGATTTTTCATTCTTCGAAGTGGAAGATACTTAATAATAATATTTGACAGCCTCCGTGGTCGAGGGGTAAGGCTCTTGACCACGAATCCAAGAGTTCAAATCCCTGCATGCGCAAGTAAAACTTATTTAATTAATTTGTGTTGTTTCGTAATTAATTCATTTAAATTAATACATAGTATATTTGCGCACGTTCCAGAATGGAAGATACGTAAATTTTATTTGATTAAATTGTGTTATATCACAATGTATTTACGTAAAACAATATGCACTATATTTGCGGCATGTTCCAGAGCGGTAGTTATTGTCAGTATCGCCCTGGTGAAATACCACTATTCAGAATTGAAACGTTGTTTGAAATGGCTTTAGCCATGTTTGGTGACCATATCGGAATAGCCAGGCATTTCCCCACCTTTCTCTTTCCCTTCTCCTTCTCATCCCTACTACCCTCATCCTTACAACATTCCCCAATTGGGGTTGCCATAGTCTCACTACCTCCAGACGGTTGGGATCAGTTGGAATTCTTGTGCGGTATTCACATAATTTTTTTAAAAAATACTTTCAGTATTTCTCTGGTGAAAAACCACCATTCCGAATCGAAACGTTGGCTTTGCTTGAAAAATCTTAAACCGTTTTGGCGATTGATGTGAATAGCGAGAGACGTCCCTACCTCCCTCTTCTCCATCTCCTACCCGTCCACACCTCCTTCAGCCTCACTACACAGCTACCCGAATAAGAAACTCCAGTCAATAAAAAAATATCATTAATGACATTCTACCTTAAGTACCAGATTTTTTTTTCAAAAGTTAGTGTATAAGTTAAAATAATTTTCAAAGTTTCAATTTGTCGAAGCCTGACAAAATTTCGCTTTTAAGGTTAGAAGGTCGATTGTCAAAATAAGTATGAGCTCTACCGTACATAATTATATACTATATTCATAGTCAACCATAACTACAGATAAGTAATAAAATTACGTACCTTTTTAGAAACTTTAAATCAAAGAATAATAATAGTTTTTAACATTAACATTATCATCCATATTGACAATTAGCTTTCCCATGAATATTCTTATTTTTCTTTCAATAGTGACAGTTTTTTTATTGAACAACAATTATAGAGCTTAAGGTCACCAAAATTAAGTTTCAATTTCGCCAAATATGAAAAAAAAAAAATTTATTCAAAACAAAAACTACAAATAAAAATTCCATACAAATCCACAACCAGAATACGCACGGCCGAAACCCTTGACGTCAGATGTTCCAAATGCAATACTACAAACGTAACAGGGTTCTTTAATGAGATGATTTTTATTCACTTTTAAGTAACGATTTATAAATTCTACATATAAATTATATATAATAAAACTTCATTCTGAGACGGCGTTTGTTGATCCAAATATATATATATATATATATATATATAATATCAAATATATATATTTAAGCTTTAATATTTTTCACTGGGGTTCCTTATTAGAATGCCAATTGGCACTTGCTCCAAACGGTTGAAAGAACTTGGAACCCAGTTGTATGAGGTTCAAAACATGAATACAATCTTATAATGTTTGACTTTTCGAATATTAAGCCGCGCTTTGCCTCCTCCTCCTAGAACCAAAGATTCAGATCGACACCCAAACTTAAATGAATCTGAAACTAAAACGAAAAAATAGCTAAAAAAAACCGTACCTGCGTGATTATTCACTTTTTTTTGTAACGTCACTGGGTTCAATTCCTCTGAGAATACATCGATCTGCAAAGAGGTGTGAAGATGTTAATGTTTAGGTTAGATATAAAGGATGCCAACTTAAGTCATCACGTCACATAGTGCAAAAAATATATGGTCGGACGTGTCTGTTTAAACGTTAAAATGAACAAATGTGTTGTACGCGAGTGTTACGTTTGACCTCAGTAACAAAAAGATGGTAGAAGAGTAGACCACATTTCACTCGAAGTCAAAACGTTCTAGTAATAATTAAAAGTAAATTATTGCACTTTAAATATTAATGATATGCACTCATGTTGTAAATTGAACGTTAGTTAGTTAATAAATATCTGATGAATTCCGTTCTAATTTTATGAAAAAATATACAAATTGTACCATATTTATTACGTTCAAGCCTTGGCACATGGCAAAAAGTACTATTGAATCCGAAATTTTAAAATGAGGTGATGATCTAAGTATCTAAATGTAAAACATCCAGAGGAACGGCTGTGCGGCCTGTTTCATATAAAACTTAATTTTGGATTTGAGACCAAAATACTCATCTAAACAAAGTGATCTTTTTTTCATCAAAAAGTATAGTAAACATCTAGTACGGATTAGAAGTAATTTATATATTTTTGTTTTATTTTATGAAATATAAGCCATTAAATGAATTGATTTTTCGCGGTTTGAGAGACACCTTTAACAATTATTTGGGGGCTAACGGTGATTTAAAAAAAAGTTTCACCCGGTTTTCTTTGAAAATATAATGAAATCAATTTTTTTTAAATATATTAAAATAAGCATTATGGTGGACTTTAAATTAAATTAAAAACGACCAATTTACGTTGGAACACAAATTTGACGTACGTAATTTAAAATATCGATCTGAAAAAACGTTTTTCTTATGTTTTATTTTTATGTTTTTATTTACGTAATAATATTTATATAGCAAATATGATAACTTTTTTTTAAATACAATAAACGTGCAAATAATTGTCTAATTTGCCTCTCATACTATGAAATATTGAAATTTAATTAAAAAAATATATCATTCGGTTTGGATGGGTAGGTATTAAAGGACCAGCCTTAGATACAGAACAAGGTGTCCGACGGTAAAGTGCAGTAACTTCTCGGGGTGATTCTACATAATAATACAAGCAAAAACTAAAAATATATTTTTACGAATTTCCGTACGAAAATTACCCCCACAAGTCCACAATGTCGAACTTAACCGAGAAATACGCCGGAAGTGAAGAATGGCAACGTTGCTCATCTATGTCTGATCTGCAACATGAATTTTATTTTTTTATATTTCTTGGACATTAACTGTGTAAAAATTTCTTTTGAGGAGTCATCATAATCCACCATGTACATTTGTTACTTAATTTGAATGTGTTTTCTACCAGTTTCGACACATACGTGTCATTTACCAACGTTCTAAAAACTTAGGTTAAACAAGTACAGAAATTATTAGACATTATTAGAGGGTAGTGGAAGTGGTGATATCTGTCGATCTATATATATAACTAGCTGAAGTATCCGGCGTTGCCCGGGATTATTGATAGTTAGGAGTAAAGTTTTATAAACCCCACTCCTGCTCCTACCCCTACTATTCGTACTCCCTACCCGAAACCAGCAATTTTTCTCTTATTTTGAACGTCAAGTGTTCAAAATTTCATCAAGAAGTACCAAAACTTTGACTTTCATGGTGGGAAAGGGGGATGGGGGTGATTTTTCGAAATCTCGTGTAAACAGTGTCTTTCCTCTTGTTTCGTAAGTCAAGTGTCCAAAATTTCATCAAGCTAGGAATATAACTGTAGATTTGTATAAAAAACAAACTCATACCGCCCTCCCGGGGCATGGTGGGAGGCGTGGAGAGGAAGATGATGAGAGGTGTCAAAATAACAAGTAAACATGGTTAACAAGGATAATTCACAGGGTATAAATAAAATTAAGTAAAATATATACACAGTGAATAAACCCTTCAAAACATAAGTAATTTTGATATTTAGGCAATTGCATAATTAATGTATACTTACATAAAAAGTACCTTAAAAAGTTAAAATTATCAATAATTACTACCAAAGTAGGCACTATGTAGTTTTAACGAAGTTCCTGTGGCATGATATATGTGCTAATGTAGTTATTTTTTTTTATTTATTATTAATTTACAGAAAAGGATAGAAAATAAAAATGTGTCCTTACTGGAGTAACCCATTCTAAGGCCACATTGTACTCGGTGCTGTTATAATGTCAACATCAATTTAGTTAGTACCTGTAATATTATACGTTTCACAAATAGTATGCAAATAATAACATAAATTGTGAAACAATAAAATACTTTAAATTATTTAAAATAAAATCAACCCACTAAAGGTTCTAAAGGGTATAGTAGATGGTAAACAGAAAGAAGGAACATTAATTTATATCTGGTCCCAACCATCTGCAGTCAATGGGACTATGGCATCCCCAATTGGGGTATCTTGTGAGGCTGAAGGTATTGAGGAGGAGAAGGATTTGGGTAAGAAGGAAGTGGGGAAGTACCTGGCTATTCAGATCAGGCCACCGAATACGGCTAAAGCCATTTCAAGTAACGTTTCGATTCTGAATGATGGTCTTTCACCAGGGCGATACTGACAGTAACTGCCACTCTGGAACGTGTCGCAAAAATAGTGCATATTATTTTAAGTAAATACATTGTAAAATAACACAATTTAATCCAGTAAAATTTAGGCGACTTCCCGATTTGTATACAAGAATCGTAACCACTCAACCGCGGATATCGTAAAATAAATACCTAAGTAATAATTACGCAATAAAAAACTTCCCCATTGCTCTTATTATATTCATCCTGGCAACATTGCTAACATAATATGTTATATAGCATCAAAAACCCTGTGCAATCGATACTCGTATGTTGGGTGTTATGTATAAGGAGGACATAAACCATAAAGGGTGGAAGGGTATAGAATATAGCAGAAGTGGCTACGTCATGGCGTCATCACTTGCAAAGGAATCAAGTCGCTTTCAAAGAAGGTGTGGGGTGTGGGGAGGAAGGGGATAGGTGGGAGATAATGGATAGAGTGTGTCCTGAGTCTAGTTCAGCTAGGATAATTTAATTATAACTCGTAATGAAAATAATCTAATTTCAGGTGAGTGCAGATCTATCTTTCGCCGTGAACAATTTTAAAATACTTAAGAAATTAGATTACGAGAGATGGAAAGACTGATAGGGATGTTGAAAGAAGGGTGAATGCAGGAAACTCCATTAACGGAGGACTGAACGCGGTTGGCGCAAACAGAAAGTTGTCCGAGGAAGCGAAGCTAGCAGTCCACAATGGAGTGCTGATACCGACCATGATGTATAGCAGTGAGGCATGGAACTGGCAGAGGAAGGATGAAAGTAGACTGAATGCTGTAGAAATGAGATCTTTGAGACGAATATGTGGTAAAACCATGTATGATCGAGTGAAAAATGTTGAGATTCGAAAAGAATGCAAGGCTGATATAAGCGTAGTGAGCAAGATTAAGAAAGGGACGCTTAGATGGTTTGGGCATGTAGAGCGAATGAACGAAGAAAGGAGTGTAAGGAGAATATATGACGCGAATGTGAATGGAAGAAGAGCCCGGGGACGCCCGAGGAAGACATGGCACGATCAAGTGAATCAAATACTCGAGTCGGGCCATGTCAGAAGTCGGAATAACCGAAGAGAATGTATGAGGCGTTGTATGAATGTGAATGAAGCAAGAAGTGTATGCCAAGATGGAGTTGTTTGGCGGCCCGTCCTCTCTGCCCACCCCTGCGGCGAAAGCCTGCTGTTAGTTAGTTAGTTAGTTAAGAAGTTAGATTTTCGGGATGGATATCGTGAAAATCACAGGAAAAAGTTAAGTTACTTATTTTTCACAGGCAAATACAAAAACTTTAGAAATCAGGAAAAATGTTAATAGTCAATTAAATGTATAAAGCTTTTTTTATTTATTTTCATATTATTTAATAATAATATTAAATCTTTTTTAATTTCTAATATAAATTTGTTATCCAATGTTTTATAGTATTTTTGTAATAATTATTAACCGCTCTAATCAATTTTTGTTAATGTTTATAATTTATCTATTCTAACATTATTATGTTATACATTTATAATTTGTCTATACTTGACATTATTATTTAGTATTCATATATTCTTGATGATGAAAGCATTGCTTTCGAAACGTGTAGATATCAATGTATATTTATAAAGTGGTGAATACTAAGTATATTTTTAAATTTATTATTAATAATGACGCGACAAAGTTAATACCAATCATTTGAAGAAATTATAAAAATAAATACAAAAAACAGAAAATAACAAAAATCACGCATATTAGAAACACTAGATCTCAGAGTCAAAAACACATACAACAAGTAACCACTAACACATTATTTGTACAAAAAAGCTTCTTATACCACGGTGCTCAACTCTACAACAAATTCACACTCTCTTTCAAAAATCACAACAATAATAAATCAAAAAATCAAATAAAACGCTCGATGCATTACATAGGGAGATCTGAAATAGAAAATATATTAACACCAAATACAGACTAATTCCGAAACTATTCAACTGCACTTAAAACACCTCATCTTACTTTTTTTTTCAGCAAACTGTAAATGTAATCCTCACCAGGGGAAATCTCAATGAGGATATCATTATATTTTAATTTTTTAATAAAAAAAGTATGATAAAACTTTATTATTATGAATGAAAAAAATTGAAATATTGCGAAAATTTCATGAATTTCCACGAAATGCAGAATGCACCCCTGTATAAACAAAACCCCCCACCCACAGCACCTAGATTCACCTTACGACAAATTCCTCAAGCTGACGTACGGCGATGGGAATTCAGAATTCTGACGGGGCGGGCAGGGCGAAAAATTAAATCGCATCACGTCTCCCCGGAACTCGCCTGTAAAAAGCGTCAAATTGTTTTTTAGCGCGCTTCCCGCCTCCCGAAAGTCTATTCCCCGGCATCGAGCAAACTGTGGAGGCCCGCAAGGAATTTTTATTTCAGCGCGCAGAACGTGGAAATGCGTAGACATGACAGAATAATAATAGTACCTGCCGGGAAAATTTGTACTTGGAAAAACACAATAATCTTTTTTAAAACCCCCGCGACGTATTATGTATGGGAGCATTTTCATATTTTCAATACACGTGTATTTATGTTCCATTACAATTTTTTTTATGTATTTTTATTTGAAATAAACCATATGACGAAGGTGCACTCCTATGAGTTATCTACAAAACTCATTATAGGACTGTTCATTTATACATAATACTAGCTGATGTGGATTGTACCCGGCCTTACTCGAGGTTTTTTTTTAATAAAGTTATGAAGTTGTGAATTCTTACTAATCGTTTGTTTCTTTTTTCAAAATATATCTAAATAATAACTGTTTTGGAAGGAGGTCAAAAAGTCCCGAAATGGTCCAGAAAGCGGATGTATGAAAGTGATAAAATCAAAAGATGGAAAAATGTTAACGAATGAGAAGGAAATAAAAGTGAGATGGATGAAATACTTTGAAGAGGTTTTTGAAAGCAACCCGACTGAAAGTGATCCCAGTGGCGAATCAGGTATGAATGACGATGGCGTGAATGATACTAAAATCAGCACGGATGAAATAAAAAGAGCGATTAAGTGTATGAAGAATGGTAAGGCTGTTGGTTTCGACAATATTGCTGCTGAATACTTTAAAGGAGACAGCCGTATAATTCTCACATGGTTATGCAAGCTTTTTAACCAATGTTTAGAGGAGGGTTACACGCCATTAGATTGGAGGAGGGCTGTGATCATGCCTCTATACAAAGGTATAGGGTCACGTATGGAATGTGGAAATCACAGGGCTATTAGCCTGCTAAGTTCAGTTGGAAAGCTGTATGGTAGGATATTGATTGAACGGGTACAAACGAAAACAAAAGATAACATATGGGATGTGCAAGGTGTATTTATGAGCGGAAGGGGGTGTATGGATCAGATTTTCTCGTTGCGTATGCTAACAGAGAAGTTTCTGGCAAAAAACCAGAAACTCTTCTGTGCCTTTGTAGATCTACAAAAAGCGTACGACCGAGTTGATTGTGGGAGGTATTGTCCAAGTATGGAGTGAATACGAATCTCATACAGGCAATCGCGTCTCTGTACGAGGAAAGCGTTGCATGCGTTATGTAAGTCATGGTGTTTGAAAGAGAGAGTGCGAAAACAGTGTGCAATGTAGTTGTGAATGACGAATACTTGGAGCAGGTCTATGAGTTTATATATTTGGGAAGTATGTTTACGAGAGATGGAAAGACTGATAGGGATATTGAAAGAAGGGTGAATGCAGGAAACTCCATTAACGGAGGGCTGAACGCGGTTGGCGCTAGCAAAAAGTTGTCCAAAGAATCAAGGTAGCAGTCCACAATGGAGTGCTGATACCAACCCTGATGTATGGCAGTGAGGCATGGAATTGGCAGAAGAAGGATGAAAGTAAACTGAATGCCGTAGAAATGAGATCCCTGAGACGAATGTGTGGTAAAACCATGTATGATTGTGTGAAAAATATTGAAATTTGTAAAGAATGCAAGGCAATGAATGTAAGCGTAATGAGTAAGATTAAGAAAGGGACGCTTAGATGGTTTAGGCATGTAGAGAGAATGAACGAAGAAAGAAGTGTCGGGAGAATATATGACGCTAATGTGAATGGAAGAAGAAGACATGGCACGATCAAGTGAATCAAATACTTGAGTCGGGCCATGTCAGAAGTCGGAATAATAGAAGAGAATGTATGAGACGATGTATGAATGTGAATGAAGCAAGAAGCGTATGCCAAGATCGAGTTGTTTGGCGGTCCGTCCTCTCTGCCTACCCCTGCGGGGAAACGGCGTGATGGTTAGTTAGTTGGTTAGTCTAAATAATAAAGTTCTTAAGTTGATATTACTTGTGTTTTCCATTTTGAAAATATTCTACCCAAACGAACCTTCTTCTTTTAAATATGTAATCTATGGCTAACCGGAGTGGTATATCTATGGGATAACCTCAATACAACATGGCGGGTTCAATGTTTTTCATGCAAATTTTAAAACGTTATAGCAACAGTTTTACGTATTAGATAAACCTTCCCGGCACTAATTAGTACAAACTGTGATATTTTCAACGAAACCGGTCTAGGAATTTTCGAGAAAATCGAGGGCAGACAGACAGACAAATATTCATTTATATATGTTTGGTTTTAGATTAACAAGTTTTCAGAGCAAATATGTATATAAAAATATGTAAGAGTAAGCAATTGAAAATAACAAAACAACAGGTACAGGCTCAAAATATGCAGATACAATAAAAAAATATGTAAAAAAAAACGTAAATATAGTTTTCACGAGCGAAAAAGTACACGTACATCAGAATCTACAAAGTTTAGCAGGACGGTCATCAGAACAGAGTTGGTACTTAAAATAAAACATCAAATAGGATTTCAGAATAGCATTTGTAGATTTGTTAGAAGCGTACGCATTTCATAATTCTTCGGGCGATTTGTTACAGTCCGTATTTTGTCGAATGTGTTTTCAATATGTGTATTATATCGTTGAATGTCGTTGTTATAATTAATATTCATGTCTGAAATGTAATTCAGTATTCTATATGAATTACATTTATGTTTTTCTTGTCATGATAGAATACAAAATGATATCTTTTTAATAAGAAAAATGCACAAAGGACAAATTGCGACGAGCCACAATTCTAGAAACATGCCCGTATTACGGATGTAGAAAAAATAGACCTACCTGTTGAAGGTTCTCATTATCTATGATTTTGGTGTCAATATTCAAAAAGGCGTCACAAATTATCTACACAGTGTCAGATTTAGTATGTTGGTGTCATTATATGCGTGCAATTTTGGTGTATTCTTGTAAACATCATAGCTATCTAAAACGGCTATATCCCGTGATTACTTATAGCTACAAAGTAAAATGCTAAGCGTACATCTTTTAAAAATGAATACAATGAAAAAATTATTAATGCTTTTTTTCCCACTTTCAATTTTTGTTTCTAATCATATTTTCATATAATTTGTATATTTACACGAATTATGATAATATTTTATTATCTTTGTTTTATAACAAATTCAAAATAATAATATCCTCTTCGGGATTTTCAGTGCTGGAGATTTCATTTAGAAAATATGTAATTAAATTTTATTACATTGAAGTGATTGCTGAAAAAAATAATATTTGTGGGATGAAGTGTTTTAAGTGCAGTTGGGTGGTTTCGGTATTAGTCTGTATTCAGTGTTAATATATATTCTATTTCATATTTCTCTATGTAACGTATCCAGCGTTATATTTGATTTTTTAAATTATTGTTATTGTGATTGGGATTTTGTTGTAGAGCTTAGTACCATAGTAAACTTTTTTGTCCAAATGTTGTGTTTATGATCCGCCCATAATTCACTGCGGAATATTCAAGGCGGGGAAAGTTCACATCACACAATAGATAAAATAATATGTTTGTATTACATTAATAGTAACAAGTTAACCTAACCTAACATAACAGAACTGTTAATTCATTGATTTCGGTTTAATAATTTGCTATTAATTAGTAATAAATTATTTCAGTAAAAAAATAAACACACACTCTTCCAAATAATGGAAAATGTGTGCTGTGAACTATCTCCGCGGTGAATGTTCTGTTGTGAATGTTCCACGGTGAATTCTGGGCGGTGAATTTACCGGGAAGCATTTACAAGTGTTTTGTATTTTTCCGTTTTTTTAATAATCATATTAACCAATCGTCATATCAATTTATCATACAGTTTATATATGGATTTTAAAAAATTGCTAGATACTAAGTTTATTAATTTTAAATTCAGGAATGGTATAAATTAGCGTTTTATTTAAGCCACCTGCAAGATGTCCCATCTAGATTTTAGTCTATTCTGTGGACGAGCCCCTCGCTGGTGGGGTGACCAAATAATTGTTTGCCTTTGCAATTAATGAGTACGCACAAAAAGTCTCCAACCTTTTAATGTCTTCGTCAGGGAAATGTCGCCACGTCACGTCTCCTCCGGAATTACGTAACATTTTATATAACTTCTTTATTCCATATTCAAATGGGGTGAAAATTAAATTTCACCTTTGAAAACACCTTTTCATTTTGACGCTTTTCGCGTAATTTTGTATCTATTTAACATTAGAAGGAGTTTTTGAAATACGATTTACGATTTTATAATACAGGGTGTACCAGCTCTTTGATGCTTGAACACAGAATAATGGTACGTAAAATAAGCATTAACATTTAAGGATAAGGTAGGTAATATTATAAAAAAAAGTTAAATTATTTAAATGTCTAATCCAAGCACTAGAAATACGGTAGAAAGCTCCCTGAATGGGACAATCTAAATTGCTGATAGATGGTTTAAGCTTTATATAAACAAAGGAGGAAATTACTCGATTTGGATAGAAATTCATCATAGTTGTACGAGACTTGTAGAGCCCGTACAAGAATGAAAGGTATATGTTGAAGTATTATTAGGAGAGCAGGTCCAGGTAGAGTAGAGACTTTCGCCTGTTGGTGAGAGCAGGTCCGGGTAGAATAGCGTGTTGATGAGAGCAGGTCCGGGTAGAATAGCGTGTTGATGAGAGCAGGTCCGGGTAGAATAGTGTGTTGATGGGCAGGTCCAGGGTAGAATAGCGTGTTGGTGAGAGCAGGTCCGGGTAGAATAGTGTGTTGATGAGAGCGGGTCCAGGGTAGAATAGCGTGTTGATGAGAGCGGGTCCAGGGTAGAATAGCGTGTTGATGAGAGCGGGTCCAGGGTAGAATAGCGTGTTGATGAGAGCAGGTCCGGGTAGAATAGTGTGTTGATGGGCAGGTCCAGGGTAGAATAGCGTGTTGGTGAGAGCAGGTCCGGGTAGAATAGTGTGTTGATGAGCAGGTCCAGGGTAGAATAGCGTGTTGATGAGAGCAGGTCCAGGGTAGAATAGCGTGTTGATGAGAGCAGGTCCGGTTGATTTTCACGGTGACGCAGCGTTTACAGTTGAGGTGTTACTTGGTCCGAGCCGTGAGCGGGAAAGAATCCGAATGTATCACGTATATGGGCTTTTATAGGCCGTACGGAGGTATTTTCGCAGGATTTTGCTGGCACTTGTTGTTGTTGATTTGTTTGTTTCAGAGGTCATTCAACTGACGTGTTGTTATTGATCCAGTTTCATACAAGTTTTAGCTTGCGCGAATTTTGTGTACGTCTTATTTATGTGCCTCTATATGCCCCGTTTGATATAATAGTAGCTACCAGGACACGTGTAGTTTTTGAGTAGAAAACATAAATACCTGTAGAAAGACGTCGATTTTTGATATCAGTCCAAAAGATTTTTTGGGTTTTATGGAAACAAATTGAATTTTAGTTTCATTTTTTTTTCAGAGTCTTCATAAAATAGTTACACAATAATCTATTACAGAGATTGAAATACATCACAATGAATGAGAAATGGTATAAAATATACACAGGAATAACAGATAGTGCAGAAAGTATACACGTGTACATTAATTATTTAAACAATACTAAATATCTGTTTCAAATATGCGAGAAGTAAAATGTTGATAGGAAAAGTGTAAAAAGTCATGGGGGTAGTTACATAATTATTTTGTGACATGGGTTAAAAGATAGTTGCAAAGCTGCATTGTTGAGCAGTTTAATCGCTCTGCTGATTGGTGTGTTCTTGTAAACTGAATTTCTCGCTTTCGGAGTATAAAATAGTGCATGGGATCGCCCACGGGTACACTTGTTAGGAACGTATAAGTTTACCTCTTTTAACATAGGCAGATTTTATAAGGTTCTAGAATTAACTTAAAAAAATATTTTCTTAAAAATATTTGTCGATTTATTATCATTTTCGCAACGTTCGGGTTGTGACTTGAATGTTTTCTCAAATGCATATTTTTGTCCTATTTTTGTCATTGTTCATTAGTGTTTTATGTATATATTGCTCTTTTTCTTTGGCTCTTATTTATCTCATTTCGTGCTGTGTATTTTGTGGAATTAAAAAAAATACATTAAAAAAAAAACAATGAGGCACCAATTCATCCAAATAACATTATACACCATAAATAAGGAGGTTCAGTAGTGCCAAGATGAACAAAGAGCTGTCAAAGTCACTCCAAAGCCCTCTGGATCGATGAGATAAACAGGAAAAAGTTAGCTTAGGAAAGCCGCCTTCCACCAGTTAGTTCCTAATAATGTTTTGTTTGAAGAGTTTTAATCACTATGTACTTTTGTTACTTAATTTTATTACGGCGCTACCGGTTTCGACACATCCGTGTCTTTCACTAGCGTTCTTAAAACTAACTTAAATAAACAAGTAAATAAATAATTACACATTATTATGTGAGTGGATTGGGAGTGGTGTTTAAGAGGGGGGGGCGGTGGGGGGAGTCAAAATCACTAGGAAATATGGTTAACAAAGGTAATTTACAGGGTGCTATTATTTTGTTCACTAAATAAATTTTAAATTATTTTTTTTGTTAATTTCTAAGGTTTCTAATGGGTTTCTTGGGTTTTTTTCTTTATTGAAGCTATGGCTTGTCTCTAATAAATGATTAGTAAACTCAGAATAGTTATTATTTCGTAAACAGAGTTCATGTTCCCTGATTCTAGTTTTAAAATTTCTAGTTATATATGCACCTGCGTACTGTGCGGTACATTCATAACATTCTATATATTCATTATATCACCACCACCAATATTTTTTTTTAGGTTAGGTTACATTAAGTTTATGGGTTAGTTTTTTTTCCGTACTTTTAATGACTTTGTATCATTTTTATAAAGTGTGTTGATTCATACATCTTTCGAATTGTCATTGGACCCAATTTAATAGTATAAAATTTTCTTGGAGTCGAGAACCTTATTCCTCGACCACGGAGGCTGTCGGTTGTTCAGAAATTTACCTGACGATAGCCTACCTCCAATAATAAAAGTCACTAGAAAAAAAAAGTCATCATTTAGGTGCTTTATCGAAGCGACATTTCCAAACACTTGCACCTTCTTAAATGCGGGGTGGAAAATCAAAGAATAAATGTAACATCTCTTAGTGAATAACCACGTCCCGCTTGACGACAGTGAGCCTAAATCCTGACATATGGAAAAAAGGGGTCTTAGATTAAATATACTCGAACAATTGGAAATTAATAAACGAACGAATGATCCTAGTGTAACTTTAATTAATAAAGTAAGGAAAAATATTTATTCACCACTTCTCGTTGTCTTCACACTTCCAAAACAATATAACACATTAAATAAATCAATTAAGAAAACATTTTCATTTAAATACGGGTAAAAACATTATAAATGTAAAAACCTCACAGAATGGAGAATTATGATTATTTTATAAGTAAATCGGTTGTACGCATAATAAATAATTATTTTTAACAGCGGTCCAAATTAGAATTGGTTGGGAGTAAATGAAATCATATAAATAAGTCGTCGCAATGTGGATTAACCGCAGTTTGAAAATCGCCTTAAACGCCGAAACAGCTGTCACAGTAATAAAAACTAAAATACTTTCAGAACTTAATAATTACATTATTAAATTTGATTTACATCATTTTTTTAAAATGAAATGGATTTCTACGAATTAAACACAAAAACAATTAATGAATAAAAGTAAACTTACTTCCGAGATTTGGTCACCCGCCGAAAGCATTTCCGATACATACCCTTATTTTCCTTTTAGAATTCCTGAAACAATAGTGTTTACGCTGGGGCATTCTCAGGAATCAGCGCGGTGATATGAATTTGAATGTTATTGTTGTCAAATGCCCTATCCCAGCTTCTGTTTGCCTATAAGGCTCGCTACAAGGGCCTGAGTGCTGCGTGATACGAGCCCTTGGGAGGTGATACTGTTTTTCTTTTCAATTGTTTGAAGTAAGAATGAAGGTAAATCGTGGCTGCGAGAATAAAAACTCAGGTGTTGCGTTGAATGAACGAGTCAAGAATATCATAAAGAGATAATATAAATGTGTTTTCTTCTTATTTCGAAGCCTAAATACAGAAACGGATTTCTACTATTTGGATGAAAGATTTGACTTTTTGACGAATTGTTTTCATTTCTTTGTGATCGTAAATCTAACTGACGAACTAACCATTACGATATTTCCTCCCAGGGGTGGGCATAAGAAATTGAAAGTCACATCTACATATTGGCATAAACTAAACACTAAACTCGTACACATTCATCAATTGTCGGTTACACAAACGGGACAAGTCTCAAGTATTTGATTTACTCGATCAGCCCATATTTCACTGACTTATTTTCCGTTCACTAGCTCGTTGTGAATTTTTATTTTTATTTTATTTTATTTGGAAAACCAACAGTTTTAAACAATTATTATGTATGGTAAATACGAGTATATGTAAAAAATGAACTAATAATAGATTTTCACTTAAGTATTTAAATTATTCAATTACTAAATAAAACTTACAAGATTAGCCTTTGGGGTTAGGATGATATGAGGGAGGATAGGGGAAAGAATCTAGTCTGTGTAGAGTAATATGTATTGTGAGAATGTTATTTTTTAAATTTTAGATTTGAAATTATGAGGGACTGAGTTGAACTCACTGTATGAAGTGTTTAAGAATGTGTGAAGCGCGGTGAATAAAGGTGTTTTGTTTTGAGTTAGTGTTTTTTTATATGAATATCGCACAAGAGTCCCAACTGCTCCCAACCGTCTGGAGCCAGTGAGACTATGGCATCCATAAATGAGGAATGTTGTGATGGTGAAGGTATTGGGGAGGGGAAGGAGAAGGGGAAGAGGAAGATGGGAAAATACCTGACTATTCAGATCTGGTTACCAAACACGGCTAAATGCCATTTCAAGCAACGTTTCCATTCTGAATGGTGGTCTTTCACCAGGGCGATACTGAGAGTATCTTCCACTTTGTGTTCCATTGAGGTAGGCTTAGTGAATGGTTTGGTCTGGTTTCTCTATTAGGCACTCATAATTGAATTGGTTCAAGTAATTCAGGGCAATCTATCACAGAGGTGGGCATTTTTTTTGTAAAACAGTACGTCTGCGGAATTTCTACGGTTTTCTAGTGACGAAATCCCGACAAACGCGGCCGACTCCTCGTGACTCAAGTGGGGACGATATCCCCGAAAATCGAGGTATCGCAGAAAACGGTTTTGCCGACACTTCTTTCTCCGTAAATCTGCTGTACATTTCCAAACCATCCAAGAGTCTCTGTTTTCTTCTTATTCGTCATGCTTACATTGGCCTTGAAACCTGTTCAATTCTCCAGGCTACATGTGATATTAACTGTAATTTGGGAGGCGGGTATGGGTACCGCCGCCCGGAAACCACTATTTGGATAACCAACACCTCTGCCATAGGACACCCCAAGTGGTTCCCTACGTTTGATGACTTGGCAGGGGTGACCGGGTTCACCGAGTGAGGTTTGTCCAGGTCTTGGCGGCGGATGCGATCGGGAGTGGCTGGTTAAGGGAGACCCCTTGACCTCTCCAGCCGGACCCTCTCGACTTAAAGCCTTGCACCGCAGTGAGAAAAATAGATTAACACGTCCGTCACTCCTAAGCACACTGACCCCCAGATTACTACTCAATCCACATACCTTTTTCTCTCCCAGAATTTCCTCTCCTTCCCTTCCTCAAAAATACCCTCCACACAGCATCCTTAAAGACGACATACACTTCCTCTACCCTTCCTCCTCCCTTAATTCACAGACCATGTGAATACCGTCCGGTGTGACCATAGTAACCCCTTTGGAGTATGCTGTGAGCCTGAATAGAGAGGGAAAGGGAATAAAACAGGGAAAAGGAATGTTGTTAAGTGCCTGGGTATCAAGATCTGTTCAGCAAACACAGCTAAAGCCATTTCAAGCAACGTTTCGATTGTGAATGGGTTCTTTCAACCGTCCTATATCATTTTTCCTCCTTCAATTCCGAAAATGAGTATGTAATAGTCCCCCTGGGTCGAGTTGATTGAACCCCTTAAGGTCAATTCACACCTACCGGCACCGCGCAGAGCAGAACAGTACAGTACAGGCACGACAACATTAGTTGCTTACATTATCTATGAACATATGCATAGTACAGCGTAAGTAAGTCTAACGTATCCGCGAATACACGTGCCAGCACCGGCCGAGATTGTTGGCTAGAATATTTTGATATTGCTGGTGGCTGCTAGACATCTGCACCTGCGCAGTTAGTATGAACTCATTCGCAATCACAAACATTGGTATAACCGAGAAGATGGATAACTATAAATGGATTGAATTGTTCAGGGAAGTGAAGTTATAAAGTAATATAAACGATGGGAATCTATATATGCAAAAAAAAATCAATGTAAGTTTGTTTGTTTGTCCTCAATTTTCTCAAAAATTACTGGACCGGTTTCGCTGAAAATAGCACAGTTTGTTCTTATTAGTGCCGGGAAAGTCAGAGAGTAGTTTGAATGAAATCCAATATGTAAAACTGTTGCTATTACATTTTAAAATTAGTACGGAAAACATTGTTAGGTTAGCTCATAGATATAACACTCCAGTCAGCCACAGATTGCACATTCAAAAGAAGAAGATTTTTTGGGTAGAATATTTTCAAAATGGACCTACTTAAGAACTTTGTGATTTAGATATCTTTCGAAAAAATAAACGTTTGGAATCAAATAAAATATTCAAATGAATGTTTCTTTATTTGGGGATATTTACTTTCGCTGTCAAATAAATTATTGTACCCGCCCAAGGCCGGGTACACATCAGCTATTAGGATTATAAAATCCTCGTACATACTGTAGCGGATGCTAACGCTTAGTTTACAATTCAGCCGTAGCCGTGCTGTGTCTGTGCTGTGCTGTTGCCCACTGCGCGATGCCGGTAGATGTAAATACACCTTTATGCGGTCCTCACGTTTTAAAAAGCTACAAACAATCTTCTTTTGATCCTTTATATGTTCCGTTGAAAGGCGAAGGTCCCCTACAACACTCAACACTGGAGCTTTCGGAGCTTTCAAAGTTTCCTCATGCGAATTTGAGTATAAAAAAGCTCTTCGGGCTCTCGTCTTCTCTGTTCGACTAATGTGATTGGAAAGCGTTAAATAGCCTATCATTGCCCCGTAATAAAAATGTTCTCAGCGTTTAAAACAAAGCGACTCGTATTCCGGTGCGTCCTTTGAACATTGATTTCAGCGATTTCAGTGGCAATAAAAGCTTCGATGTTGTGACTTGAAATTCTTTCTTTGTTTGTGAAACACCTTCAAAGATTTTCACCACTTTTGTAGTGAAGAGACCACCGCAAAATAAAAATAAAAAAACAAAAACGTGCTTGCGTGGTTTGTTTATTCCACCAAATATTATTTTATATTCTCAAATAAAGGAATTAATAACCTAATAATGTATTAATTTTTCTTACTACCATCATTATAGGCGGAAAATGTTGATTGTGAAATGATGGAGGACTTAGCTGGCAAAGATTTTAACCAGCGACGTTTTTTTTATTTTTTTTTTTACATGAGTACCTACCGCACAAGAGTCCCAGCTTCTCCCAACCGTTTGGAGCCAATGCGACTATGGCATCCCCATTTGAGGTATGTTGTGAGACTGAAGGTAGTAAGGAGGGGATGGATATGGAAAAGAGCAAGATGGGAAAATACCTAACAATCTGGTCACCAAACAAGTCTGAAGCCGAATAAATAAATGTTGAAATAACTAAAATTCATCATAAAAATTTACTTGCGCACCGCTGAGATTTGAACCCGCAACCTCCAAACACGTAGCCGAGTATTGAACCACTCAACCATGGAGGCCATCAAGGAATCCGAAACAAACCAGTCAACGCTTCTTTTCCATGTTTTATTCAAACGGAAGTAAATGTTTTTGTTTATTTTTTTTTACATATTTGAGTATTTTGACGTAATGCAGTACTTATTTTAAAACCGGACTATTGTGAAACTAAGCTTGTTGATAGCCAGGCAATTTTGTTTACTATCTCTATTTTCATTCATTTTCTCATAGAGGTTTCTTAACCACCAGGTGATACATTAATTCTAGTAATGTTGCGAAAAGCGACATCTTTTTAACAGGGAGCTATTTAATAATCCTCAAAAGTAGGCGATTTTTTGCAAACCAAAAGAGATTCATATCGTTTCTCTCACCATAAAATTATCTAACCTGTAATTTTTACTATTTGGACTAATGAAGCAATATTGTCCGAAATTAAAACCCTTACAAAATCATACAACTAATAAAAATTTGTTCTTCTTAAATAAAGTCAAATACTAAATTATTCATAAGTGAATTAAAAATTGCTTTGTAATCACCACTTTATTAATATATAGATATCAACATATTTCGAAAGCGATGCTTTCCTCATCAGAAATATACAGAATACTGAAAAATTCTAATGTCAAGTATAGACAAATGATAAAAATAGAACACAATAATGTAAGAATAGACAAATAATAAACATAAATAACAATTGACTAAAGTAGGTAATAAAAAAAATATTGTAAACATTCAATAACAAATTAATATTAGAAATAAAAACATGAATTATTTTTATTACTAATATTAATAAGAAAATAAATTCGAGAGATAACTATTTTAACACTACATTATTACTTGACATTATTATTTTTTATGTATATTCCTGATGAGGAAAGCTTCGCTTTCGAAACATGTTGATATGTATATATTAATAAAGTGGTGATTACAAAGTAATTATTAATTAATTTATTAATAATGGTGCCACAAAGTGAATACTAATATTTTCAAGAAATTATACTGAATTATCTATCTGCTATTTTGCCTTTTAAGAGATTTGACGTATTGTGTTCAAAAATACATGCACAAAATTAAATAAGTAAAAAAAAAATTCAAAGCAAAATTCATATATAACGCTGTCACTGTACTATTTTATGTTTTGTAAAGATAACTAGCTGATGTGTATCCTGATTTTTTTTTTATGAAGTTATGAAGTTGTGAATTCTTGCTTGTCATTAGGGTGCCATAATTGTTTTGACAGCGAAAGTAACTATCTCCAAATAAAGAAACATTCATTTGAATATTTTATTTCATTCCAAACGATCATTTTTTTCAAAATATATCTAAATCATAAAGTTCTTAAGTAGCTACCTATTCGTGTTTTCCATTTTGAAAATATTCTACCCAAAAAAACCTTCCTCTTTTTAATATGCAATGTGTGGCTAACCAAAGTATTATATCTATGGGATAACCTAAATAAAACATGGCGGGTTCAATGTGTTTCACATTAATTTAAAAACGTTAAAGGAACAGTTTTACATATTGGATTTTATTCGAACTACTTTCTAAAACTTTCCGACACTATTAAAAACAAACTGTGTTATTTTCATCGAAACCGGTCCAGTGATTTTCGAGAACATCGAGGACAAACAAACAAACAAACAAACAAACAAACAAACAAACAAACAAACAAACAAACAAACAAACAAACAAACAAACAAACAAACAAACAAACAAACAAACAAACAAACAAACAAACAAACAAACAAACAAACAAACAAACAACAAACAAACAAACAAACAAACAAACAAACAAACAAACAAACAAACAAACAAACAAACAAACAAACAAACAAACAAACAAACAAACAAACAAACAAACAAACAAACAAACAAACAAAAAAACAAACAAACAAACAAACAAACAAACAAACAAACAAACAAACTAACAAACAAACAAACAAACACACAAACAAACAAACAAACAAACAAACAAACAAACAAACAAACAAACAAACAAACAAACAAACAAACAAACAAACAAACAAACAAACAAACAAACAAACAAACAAACAAACAAACAAACAAACAAACAAACAAACAAACAAACAAACAAAACAAACAAACAAACAAACAAACAAACAAACAAACAAACAAACAAACAAACAAACAAACAAACAAACAAACAAACAAACAAACAAACAAACAAACAAACAAACAAACAAACAAACAAACAAACAAACTTACGTTGATTTTTTTTTTTAAATATTCATGTTTTGTTAAAATAAAAAATATAAAAAAATCGGTCTTTCCACTTTCCTGTAAAAACGTAATTTTGCGAGGGAAGCAACGATATTTCCTTTAATTTTACCTGTACTTACTACTTTAAGGTAATTACAATCCAATTCAACCTCTCATTACTATTCCTTACACAAAACTAAGTAGTTTCCGAGGTCTCGCCTTCTCTTTATTGGGATTAACTTTTTCAATAAGTTTTCTACTTTCTTAGCGTTTCTAAAAACTTTTTCTAACCCACCTGGCAAAACGCTTAGGAACCATCGAATTAGTCGCTAGGCCACTTTCTTTTAGGCAAATTTAAAGTGTCCACTGTCTAAATCACTAGCTGGTTAACTCCTTGTTTTAAATGATTTAAAATTGAATTGAATTACGGGAATTCAAAACCGAGAAGTGACGCTTTTTGTTTTATTGTAAATTATAATATAATTGAAGATAATATTAGCAGATCTCAAATGAAATACGAAACAGAAAAAAAATGCAAAAAAGGTAACGATTGCATCTGGGAATCGAACCCAGGACCTCTTTCTCACCGGGACTACCACTCTAACCACTGATTTAATGAAAACTTAGTGCTTTCCTTCATTTTTATCGATATCATACATCAATTAACTGTGAAAGTTAATAAGATCAGCAAAAGATGTGAAACCAAATAAATAAATATATTTTTTTAAACATATCCATTTACGCAAATCTATATATGGTATTAACTACGTACAAGATTATTAAAAACCGTTTTTTAATAATTCTTATCAATTTGTCATAGTTTCAAGGCCAGCACTCAAAAATATACACTTGTAGTCTGCTAACGCAAGAAATACTAAAAATGATTTATACGTAAAATCTATATGGGTACTATGGAAAATGTCTAAGGTTTCCAGTGAAAAAATTCACTTTAAACTTTCAAGTACAAGACACACCACGCTTCTTCATGTAGAATCCTACAACACTAATGCAGCAAAGAACTCGCAAATTACTCGCGCGATCACAACATTAAGAAAAATTACTACACTTAAAACTTTACTAACATACAAAACGAATTTATTAAATTTTTTTTAATAAATTATTTTAAAACTACACTTATTTTTTCCGAATTTTTTTAGAAATAAAATATATGTACATAAACAAATGTACATTTTTTCCAAATTAGTTTCTTGTAAAGCTACTCGTATTTTAAGTTTTTACTTGAAAATTTTAATGTTTTTAAGCTTGTATTTCTTTAGGAAGTTCGTTAAAACATTTTATGGCTGAATATTTGTTATGGTATTGAGCTGTTATTAAGTTTAGAGATTATTATTTGTCCTGTGGTTCTCGGCCTGGTGCTCAATGACTCCAATCTTAGGTTTTCTTTGTGGATTTGAAGTAATGATTTTTTTTGGATTGTATTTAAATCTGAAACTTGTTAAATAACTCACTGGTTGAATAAACGGATGTTTTTTTGGATTATTTTAATGAGTCTCCTTTGGACTGTTTTCAATGGAGCTAAGTTTGTTTTAAACGCTCCTCCCCAGCCTATTATTCCATATTGTAGAATTTATTGTGTCGAAGCACAGTAAATCTTCTGTAGCATAGATTTTTTGTAAAATATTTCTTAGTTTAAGGAATATGTATAGTTTTTGTATTCGTTTAACATTGTGCACAATATGTTCTGTCCATTTAATATGTAATAAATTCTATTATTAAGCTATTATTTTATGTGATTCTTTTGAAAATAAAATAAATGTTTCCATAAATTGAAAATTGCGTCCTTGACCTT
Organism: Halesus radiatus; assembly: GCA_022606495.2. NCBI lineage: Eukaryota > Metazoa > Arthropoda > Insecta > Trichoptera > Limnephilidae > Halesus > Halesus radiatus. Next base: position 150,390 of record JAHDVE020008280.1, read on the forward strand.
TGCTTACAGTGGCAATCAGATGTTTCAAACAGTAAAATTTTAAATAATCACAACATAAAAAGGATCCCGAATCAAATGGATTTCTGGTATTTTTTTTTCTTAAAGTTTGGTGGCGATTCTGCCTAAAGTTTCGAAAACCCTACTCCATGCAATAACTTCAATGGTGAACAAAATATTCTCCAATGTCCCCTGCCAAACTATCTCTTAGCTAAACAAAGCGGCACTGTTGTTGTTGAAGTAACTAACTTATAATGATTAATTAATTCACGAAGACCGCCCAGACGTACTTTGATATTTAAAACGGAGATAAGACGCCGGCGTGCGTTTACGTTAACTGATAATACACTCGTTAATTGATTTTAACTTCTCCTTATCTTAGCGTCTCATTTTTTTTTAATTCAGTATTAAAATACTGGATTGAGCCGGCTGATATCAAATGGAATAATGATTATTTTTATTATATTTTGTTTATTTGGGAGACCAACAGTTTACATAAAAAAATAAGTATAATAAATAAGTGATATAAATTTGACCATTTACAGATTTTCGAAGAAATCGTAATAAAATTAAAAAGATAATTGTACAAAATAAAGAAGAATACATAAAGTTATGTTAATTTGTTATGGGGTGTGGAAAGGAAGGGGTGGGGGTCGATCTTGTAATGTATGTGTGTGATCTTATATTAATAAAAGAGCAAGAAAAAAAGTGCATACGAGTATATATATAGTTAATAGCCCGGTGGTAGTATGAGGTGATTAGGTATCTGAAGTAATAAAGGCTCGATAGATCGCCGGTGTGACTTTATGGAGTGTGGTGCATAGTTAAAAATGTCAAATTGTGAGTAGTGGATATTAAAAATGTTTGATGCCCGATAGATGAAGGAGTCTTGCTTAGAATTGGTGTTGCACCAAGGAAGGGTAAGGCTGTATATTTTGATGTAAATTTAAAACACTCTTAACCCCTTGAAGCATAGTGGTATCAAAAATAACCCACCTTTTTTATCTTTCGCTTCATGGTGGGATGTAATTTATACCACTTCGAAAAATTAAAACCAGTTGAAACACAGCGGTTTAAATTATGTCTCGCCCACTCCAACGGCTTACTATATCGGCCAATAGATGGTAAATACGTACTTTTCGAAATTCTGTGAAACACAAGCATTTTTTTTTTGTTTCAACTCTTGTGTCTCAAAGGGTTAACATAACAAATTTTGCAATATACTAATTTTATTCTTGGCTTCGCTGGATTTGATTTGAAAAATTCGAAAAAATATTCAAATTACTATGATTTTTTTTTTATTACAGAAAAAAGGAAATTACATTTTTACTTACTCAACTAGAATGATTACCTAAATAGATGCATTACAATTGTATACTTTTTTTTTAATTTTTTAAAGTTGATTTCAGAAAGATCAATTTCTTTTTAAATTATCTGGACTTTTTCTTTTTTAATTTCATCTGGAAGGCAATTGTATTCATAAATTGCGCTAGCTAATGCGTAGCTAATGGATTTCTTTCCATATTGTATTTGTACGGTGTGTATACTTGAGACATTTTAATAAATTCTGTGTTTGTTTGTATGAGTTTAGTATTTATTTTATGCATGTAAAATAGAACGACATAGTTCCCATGTTACAGTAGAATAATTTTATAGAGATTTTTGCTTGTCTTATGGTGTACTGTATCGTAAGACTTCTGCGGGGTAAGAGGCTCCAAACTGTTTTAAACCACTTTGATGCATTATCGTTTTTCACAAATATATTCGAACTTGCGATCTTTAAAAAGATTTTTCAGTAAGTAACCTGACAACGAAATGATTTAATTCTAACACCATCATAATTGAGCTCCCGTGGCATCTCGTCTTACTACAATTATAATTTTTATTATTTTCTTATTTTGTCTCATTTTACATACATCTTTACTAAATCTATACTTTTGCTTTTTCTTTCAACGTGCAACTTTATGTTGCCTTTGAAATGCTTCTGTTTCTCTTTCTATTTCGACTTATGTTATATTATTTTTTTTTATTTATTTATTTACAAAATGTAGGTGTACTATAATATTATAATATACAATGACCTTCGACTACCATAATAGGGCATGTAGGTAGTTAAAAATAATGTTAACTGTGTACCAAAACTTATAAATGAATAAATAAATATAAAAAATAAAAATAAAATTTTAACTAAAATTTCAATAACGTTGCGAATAAACATAGTTACGTTAACCTAGAAATTTTAAAACTGAAAACCTATTGTATTTCATTACGCCAGAGCACACTGTACAGGTTTTTTTGTTCCTTCATATGAACAGATTTATGAACGTTTTTATTTTATTTTTGTTTGATCAACATTTAAATCATATTAAACTGCTTTCATAGTTTGTCGTAGTATTCAATATTTCATTGGACTAGTCGGGTCACGTAGTGCTGTATTCCTCACGATACATTAATATCAGCTTTGTCACGTTGTACCATATGTGGCACCAAATGTCGCATCCTCGCGTCCTTATACAACTCGTTCTGTCTTATTTTCTATTATGGTCAGACTTATGATATAAACGGTTTTAGAACGAGAGAACACCAAGCTTCCTCGTTGCATTTAAAATTTAACGTATGTACTTACGTTTGAAAATTTTAAATTTAATGTCAAGCGGGAACATTTATAAATATCTCTTTTATTGTTTATTTATTGTTTCTTTACAAATCTCTAATCTGACAGATTTCGTAACTAACATAATACTGTATTATCTAGCCTCAATGAAAAACAATCTGCGATAATCTAAAGAATTCTAGAATATGGATAAAATACATTTACATTTATACTTTTCGTGATGTTTGTAGTATAATTTTTTTAAATTTTTGTATCAAGTGGAAATATTTCAAAATATGTCTTTAATCTGGCAGTTTTCGTAACTAATGTGATACACTATATTGTCTGGCTTCTAGGAAAAACGCTGTGCGATAATCTAAAGATTTCTAGAGTATGGATCAAATACATTTACATTTGTATTTTTCTTGATTATATGCACATTTGTACCTTCAAAAATTGTAAATCGAATATCAAGTGGAAATATTTCAAATGTATCTCTAATCTGATAGATTTCGTAACTAACATAATATATTATAATTCTATATAATATAAATAATTCTAGAATATGGGTCAGATTCATTTTCATTTGGATTTTTTCCTGAAGTGTGTAGTTTCTCGTTTTAAAATTTAACATATGTACTTACGTTCATAAATTTGTAATTGAATGTCAAGTGGAAATATTTCTAAATATATTTCTAATCTGACAGATTTCGTAACTGACACGATACTATTGTCTGGCCTCGAGGAAAAACGATATGCGATAATCTAAAGAATTCTAGGAAAACAATCAAATATATTTTCGTTTCCAAATTGTGTCCTCATATTTACGATAATTTTACTAAATAAATAATACCATTAATACGATATTATTGATTCCATTCCAGTAGCACTTAATTTTTTGGGGCAAAATGGCAAACTTTCTTTTCAACCTCCGCGCGCAGAATAAAAACAAGAAGATGAAGAAGTTCTATGAACGCCGATAGCAAAGAAAACATTAAAGCCTTTCAATAGACATTCTTTCTTTTGCAGACTTTTCCAAAGAAAGGCATTTGGAACAGATTATGTTACGTCAAATGACAGAGAAGAAAACGTTTCATTGGTTTCATAAAGGAATTGTGGAATTTTTTAATTGATTCTTGTTATTGTTTTTATCACATGCACTGGCATTATTATTAATGACGACTTTTAAGTAAAAATAAATTAAAACAACGAAAAATTTAGACAAAGACAAAAATGTGTTGCATAATGATCATCTGGCTGTACATATAGATAATAACCTGTTTATTTTAACGCGACATCACGTTCATGGGTCAAATGCATTGTACATATATTTTGGTATCGAACCGGTGAATGGAAATTGTTAGCCATAAGTAGTAATAATATACTGTCTGTAGTTAGTGATAAGATAGAGCACAGGAAAAAAAATTGTACAGCACACCCTTAAGGAGGTTTTACACAAAAACGGAGCTATACAAATTATTACTGTTATTATTCTACGAACTTCTAAATTTTATTTCAATAAAATGAAAATTATGGCTGTGTCGTTTAGTTACTTTTTATGCCCGAAAAAATAATATTCATTTCCTAATCAGTTTTATCAGTAGGTAAAGTAAATATCTGCGTTGTTTCTTAAAGTCTTCCAATGTGTTATTAGTCATATCTTAACTGAAAGATAATTTTATACAAAACTTTGCAGAATTAAGAAAAAAATTATCATTCCCAGAATTTCCTCTTTCTTTTCTTAAAAATACCCCCCACACAGCAGCAACAAAGATGACATAGGCCCTCAGTGAAATTATTTTCTTCAAGGAAAGTTTTTTTTATATGAATACCGCAGAGTCAGAACTGCTCCCAACCATCTGGAGCCAGTGAGACTATGGCATCCCCAATTGTGGAATGTTATGAGGCTGAAGGTATCCGGGAGGGGAAGGTAAAGGTGGAGAGGAAGGTGGGGAAATACCTGGCTATTCATATCTGATCACCAAACACGGCTAAAAGCCATTTCAAGCAACGTTTCAATTCTGAATGGTGGTCTTTCACCAGGGCGATACTGAGAGTATCTTCCACTCTGGAACATGAGCAAATATATTATATATTATTTTTAAAAGAATTAATTATGGAACAGCACAAATTAATTAAATAAAATTTACTTTTACCGGGATTTGAACCTGCGACTTTCGGATTCGTAGTCAAGAGCCTTACCCCTTGACCATGGAGGCCGTTAGTTAATGTTAGAAAGTCTGATCACTAAACATTGGTAAAACAAGCAAAGTTTCATTTTTGAATTATGATCTTTCACCAGGGCGATAGTGTTAGTATCCCCCACTCTGCTATGAGCTCTAAATTAGTATATGGCTAAAAACTTTATTATTACAAAGAAAAGTTTTTTGGTTGGAGCTAGTCGAGCAATGACACCTCCACCGTTGCTTACAGTTATAATGGTGATGAAAATGGAATTCGAAAATGAGAAAAGAAAAGAATAATATGAGTAAGTACAGGTAGCAAGTCCGTTATTTTTTATTCTTTAAGAAGTCAAGAAGTTCCCGGTTTACGCAGGGTTGGTTGGGTTGAACGGACCCCGTGAAATGACTTCTCCCCCAAATCACCATAAGCCCCGAAAACAGTTAGCGACCCCTATCTAACGCCAGCAGGCAGCGGGGGCACGAATGGACCCCTGAAATCTGAAAGAAGGTGGATTTAAGAAAAAATTATAATCCCAGAAAAGGTGAGGTGCTTTGAATACTTTTCATAGCGTTTTATGGCGACAGGTAATTTGATTTCAGGTGATTTCAATATACCTAGCATTATTAACGAAAGGTTTTGTATTGCGTCATTTATTTATTTACTTACTATCTTGCTAGGGATTTGTTTTTCGAATAAAGTAATGAAATTGTGAATTCTTTCTTGTCGTTTGGGTGCCATAATTGATTTAACAGCGAATGTAATGCTTCGTGACGACTATTACTATCTCTAAACAAAGAAACATTAATTTTAAAATACACCTACGTGTGTTTTCCATTTTGAAAATATTCTACCCAGACAAACCTTTTTTTTATATGTAATCTGTGGCTAACCAGAGTTGGATATCTATATGCTAACCTCAATAAAACACGGCTGGTTCAATGTTTTTAAACTAATTTTAAAACGAATTTTTTTATTAAAAAAACTTTGTGATTTTTTTACACTTATATATTTTCGACCGGACCGGTTTCACCCTATCACCGGCATCGTCAGACCGGCTGGTTTAAAACGTTATAGCCACAGTTTTATACATTGGATTCATTCAAATTATTATTTAAATTACTCTTTAAACCTTCCCGCCACTGATAAGAATAAACTGTGCTATTTTCAACCTAACTGGTAGAGTAATTTTCTAATAAAAAAAATGTCTGTAACCTACCTCAGGAATATGATGAAGTATACAATAAAATGTCTCTAACCTACCTCAGGAATATGATAAAGTATACAATAAAATGTCTCTAACCTACCTCAGTAATATGATGAGGTATACAATAAAATGTCTCTAACCTACCTCAGGAATATGATGAAGTATACAATAAAATGTCTCTAACCTACCTCAGGAATATGATGAGGTATACAATAAAATGTCTCTAACCTACCTCAGGAATATGATGAAGTATACAATAAAATGTCTCTAACCTACCTCACGAATATGATGAGGTACACAATAAAATGTCTCTAACCTACCTCAGGAATATGATGAAGTATACAATAAAACGTCTCTAACCTACCTCAGGAATATGATGAGGTATACAATAAAATGTCTCTAACCTACTTCAGGAATATGATGAAGTATACATTAAAATGTCTCTAACCTACCTCAGGAATATGATGAAGTATACAATAAAATGTCTCTAACCTACTTCAGGAATATGATGAAGTATACAATAAAATTTTGATAAATGCTGAAAATTGTTTAATTTACGTCAAAATTTTACGTTTAGTTAGCGACAAATTCGAGGTTATTTTTACCTACTTTTTTGTTTGCGTCAGCCTTTTTATGATAGAAAGAGACACACGACTGCCAATTGAATTCTGAAATGGCAGAAACCCAAGCGAATGCGTACGCTTAAGAGTATCAACCACTCTGGTAGCATAAACAAATTTCATTTTGTAATGCTTTTAGAATCTTTATAACGATATAAAAACTTTTTTTTAATAAAATCAACTCAAGGGCAAGTGAAAAATAAATTGAAAAATAAATTGAAAAATAAATTGAAAAATAAATTTGAAACACTATTTTACATTAGACCCAGATTTACTAGAATTAATACCTAAAGCCCTTATAAAATTGTTTTCTTTTAATCATTGAAGATGGTATTAACCAACGTCAAATGAAATATGAAACAGAAAAGACACAGAAAATAACAAAAATCAACGATCGCATCTGGAACTCGAACCCAGGGCCTCTCGGTCTATCCGCGACCAGCGCTCTATCCACTGATCTATTTCCACCCTATCGTTCTTCATCATCTATATCGATATCATACTTAAGAGCTGTTAATATTTATCGATATCAAACTCCAATTAAATCTCATATATGTTTGTCTGCTATCTGTCTATATTGACTACAAGATTCTAACCTAATTTATTTGCAATCTAGTTAGTGTCTCGGATATGTCCATCGGATTTTATTTATATGGGACATCTATTGACTTTTCTACAGTCAAGAATTAATATCCAATCAAAATTGATTCTTAATTATTGTGATTGTCAAATTTGATCAATGAAATTATTAACCATCACAACACTGACATTTTCTGAAAATCAATAAATTAATTTAAAAACTTTAAAAGGTGTAGCTTGATTTTTAAATTTATATATTCTTAATTAAATTACAAATCAAGTTAATTTATTGACAACAAATTAAAATTAAATTTAACAAAATGATGAAACTGTTATAATAATTGTGGCAGAAAGTTTTTTTTTAATTAATAATTATTACTTTTTTTAATCATTGTAGAAAATAATATTAACATAACCTAAATGAAACATGAAAACGGAAAAAACGACAGAACACAAAAATATTTCAGTCGCATCTGGGACTCGAACCCAGGACCTCTGCCTATCCGGGTCAACCGCTTAACCATCTTAGCTAATGAGACAAGTTCAATTTATGTCATCTTCATCGATATCATATCTCAAATTCAAGATTTTATGACTCTACAAAGTTATTTTATATCATTTGAAGAAATAATGAGTTTTTTTTTATTCCAGAACGTGAGGAGATTGGTGCAATTCTACACGTCCCATATGGGGTTGTACATAAATATAAGTTCGAACAAAAAGTACAAGATAAAGTATATACTAAGATTTTTTAAAAATGTAAAAGTAAATAGTAAAAAATAAACAATAAAAATTTATGTTAGACGTGAGGTGAGCTCGGGCCCAGCGCTCAATGGGGATTGGCGCTTGATGCTGGCAGGCTACGGTTACAGTGTTGTCAGAGCCCATTAGCCGCATCCTGGCTCCTATGACCCGGTGTCTAATTAGGCCCGCGAATTGATCTATTCGTTCCTCCGTGAACATTTCCAATACGCTGCTGTATATCCAACATCCAAATATAATTCTAAAGTCGTTATTATATTGGATTCGGAGTCGTTCCATTGAGCTGTTTCGGTAATGACACCATGTCTAACAGGTATACAATAGGTTCGTCCAGAATTCCAAACTCTATCACGGGCATCGCCAGACGGGCCAGTCTGACGATGCCCGTGATAGGGTGAAACCAGTCCAGTCGAAAATAAATAAGTGGAAAAAAGTTACAAAGGTTTTTTAACAAAAAAAAATCGTTTCATATTATAATAATTAATGTACATAGAACAATAATTAATCTACATAGTATAATAATTAATTTACATAGTATAACAATTAATTTACATAGTATAATAATTAATTTACATAGTATAATAATGAATGTACATAGCATAATAATTAATGTACATAGTATAATAATTAATTTACATAGTATGATAATTAATGTACATAGTATAATAATTAATTTACATAGTATAATAATTAATGTACATAGTATAATAATTAATGTACATAGTATAATAATTAATGTACATAGTATAATAATTAATTTACATAGTATAATAATTAATTTACATAGCATAATAATTAATGTACCTAGTATAATAATGAATGTACATACTATAATAATTACTATACATCATATAGTAATAAGTACTAAGAAATGATATAAAAAGTACGAGGTAATCAATTATGTACCAGATAATATAAGTATAGCATAATAATTAATATACATAGTAAAATACTTAAGTACAAAGAGATGAGATAACAAAGTAAAGAGTTATCACCTATGTATACCTGACGTTCTAAGTAGATATAGTATGGTGAACTCCTGCAACTAATCAACTTCAAAGTACCTCGTCGACCTATTCGGCAAACATATTATTCTGCAACAATAATTCCGGCATTAACTACCAAATACATGCACTTCTCGCCTATATACACTTGGAAACAAATTCACCTATAGCATAGACATAATCTAATGTAAGTTTACCCATCTTACTGAATGATATTTCTATTTAGCAACGATTATCAGAGTATCGCTATTAATAGTAACTATTGAATAGTATTTATTTTATTATAGTTTTATATTTTATTTTTTTTAGAGATCTCTGAGACGAATGTGTGGTAAAACCATGTATGATCGTGTGAAAAATATTGAAATTCGTAAAGAATGCAAGGCTGGTGTAAGCGTAATGAGTAAGATTAAGAAAGGGACGCTTAGATAGTTTGGGCATGTGGAGCGAATGAACGAAGAAAGGAGTGTAATAAGAATATATGACGCGAATGTGAATGGAAGAAGAAGCCGGGGACGCCCGAGGAAGACATGGCACGATCAAGTGAATCAAATACTTGAGTCGGGCCATATTAGAAGTCGGAATAATAGAAGAGAATGTATGAGACGATGTATGAATGTGAATGAAACAAGAAGTGTATGCCAAGATCGAGTTGTTTGGCGGTCCGTCCTCTCTGCCTACCCCTGCGGGGAAACGGCGTGATGGTGGTTAGTTTTAGTTTTATATATCTACAATCCAAAAACTGTTCCTCTTTTTTTTCTTTCTCTGCATCATGCACTATATTGTGTATTATGCAACTTCATATTATATATTACATACATTTTTAAGTCATCCGAAATATAAAGACACATTGCTTTTTTCACTATGTCATGTACTTATATTATATTATATCATGCACTTATATATTACGTATCATGTACATCAGACTATCACTATTATTAATGTTTTTTTATTGTATTATCTGCAACATAAAAACTTTTCCCTATTTTACTTCTCTGTGTCATGCACTTACACATTATTAAACATAAGTATTATAATACGTTACACTTATTTAACTATTATGTATCATGTTCTTTATTTTGTCAACTCGAAATCTTTTTTTTGTATTGAACACAAAACCATGTAAAATGTGTAAAAATAAATAAATTAAATAAAAGTTGTAAAAATTTTAAAAATTTACAAAATAAAAAAGTAAATAAGAATATAAATAAACAAATAAATAATTAAGTACGATGAAATGAGAAAAAAATATATTTGGACGGCGATTCTATATGATTTGAAATTAAAAACGTTCAATTATTTACCTGCATCAACTCGCCCCAAAAAGCGTTCGTAGTGCTTTTTAAGAAAACATCAATTAAAATTTAATTGATTATTTTTAACGGTATATAAAATAAAATCAATAAAAAGGTCTGAAATGTAATCAATCGTACTGAAACGTCAATCTACGGAGTAGTACCTAAAAATAACCCATACTGACCTTCCACTCCTTTACCCCTCATGGTACTCTGCTCATAGCGAAATGCTTCCTCAATGGGATTACATAACGGAAAATCATCAATATAATATTCCCTTCACTGAACGTATATTTAATGTTTTTCTTTCTTATTTTTAAATAAACACAAGTAAAATAAGCATTGCGAGGTCAAATTTGAAAAGCATGGTGAGTGATTGATGTGTCAATTCGTTTTTTTTATTGACTATTCGTCATCGGACCAGATTGTGAAAAATCTTGTGTCTTGGTAGCATTATGAAAAGCGACAAATATAAAATTATCCACTTATTACACTCTTGGGGAAGATAGGTGGAAAATGAACTAGAAGAAGAAAGTGGACTTCGTGTTTTGAAATCTACGTGATAATTGAATACTGCTCCGATAATAGTCTATGGAAGAGGGCAGCAAAGAAAATTGAATTAGAAAAATTCTTCAAATAAAAATAATTTTAATCAATTTTTTTTTTTAGATTCTTACCTACATAAAATCCGGAAATATTTTCCTTGAAGCACGGGTTTTCAATTTTCTCGATAGAATTGTAATATCATCACACACAGACATGACATCCAACGTTGCGACTAATCTACATACATAAGGCTGAAAAGACTGATACGCACAAGAACGACATGGAAAATGGAAGTAAAATATTCAAAGCCTTATTTGCAAATGCATGATAATCATGGATAGATTGATTTTTCAATAGGAATTGGTTGTACTTCAATCCGTATGTTATTTAATGTTTTTTTGTTTGTTTAATCAATTCAGAAAATATTTAACAGTAAATGTCCAACAGGGTTCCGGTTTTAGGACAGTTAAATTGACACGCTTTGTTCATATTACATACTATATGAGAGAAACAAAAATTAACGTAGTATAGAAAAAAAATATAAATGCATATATTATATAACACTTAATTTAATTAAATTGTGACGTTAGATGGGTGATGGTTATTGCAAATTAAAGAATGTATTTAACAATTGCTCTATGACGAAAATCTCACTGATTTTAAAGTGTTTGTTTTTGGAAAGTAACCTTGTTTATTGATGGTAACAAATATGACGGTCTTCTTGATGGTATAGATCCTTGATATCTGCTGTATTTACGTTATTTTGCTCTTTATCACATTGTCTATTGAACAAATAAGATGGTCTCGTTGATTGTATATCTACTTGATAGCTGCGGGTAAATTTAAAATTATATTAAGTCTATCCTCAGTGTAACAAAAATGTACTGTTATTTTTTTTTCTCTCAATTTGTTTAAAACTTGCTGATATTTTGATATTTTTATAATATTATTTAAAACGATATTATGAACTTGATCTCTGGTATCTCTATAACAAAACTGTCATGCTAGTCTAGGCGCCCCCGTGGCTGCCGGCTGCGTTTTATAGTCGCTCCTGATTTATCTCGGAAATATTGGGAAGTTAATAATTTTCCCGGTGTAAAAATAGCATAAAATAACCGCAATAATTTTTAGGTTACATTTATAAAAATCATATAATTTTAGTGTGGCCGTTTCGGCCTTAAATCAAGTTCATAATAAAAAATCAAAGAAAAACCCAAATATTTTAAGTTCAAATCTGTCACGTTGTTCAAAATTAACCCAAAAGAATCGGTCGGTCGAAGGCGTTCGACACATGTGCTTGTTAAAAGACCTTTGCCTGTTAAAAGTGTCCCAGAGTGAATGATTTACAATGTTATTCTTTGAACTATGGTGATTGTAAACAATATCGTATACGACCGAGCTAGACAACTCAAACTCAGACTTAATGGTGAATGTGCTATTTTGGAGCCTTTAATAGCTGAAAAGATATAATTGTATAACCTTGAACGTTGTACCACAACCGCAATCCGAAAATTAGATTTCGTAGCTACCGAGAAAGGCGCAATAGGAAATAGAAACATTTGACGAGAAGATCTTCTGCTGTCACGGCGACCTGAGTTCTGACCTCCAGTTCACGGAGCAGATCCGGTGCATCATGCGGCCCACGGACGTGCCCGACAAGGCTACCCTGCGACCTGCTGTGGCCCGACCCCGACAAGGATACCACCGGCTGGGGCGAGAAATAGACGACACGCTGATGTGCTCTTTCCAGATCCTGAAGCCGGCCGACGAGCGCCACCTGGCGTACGGGCAGACCAACACCAAGCGTCCCGTCACCAACAAAAACAAAGAAGATTGGAAGAAAGGATCAGTACCCCCGGCCCCAGTCCCCCACCCGCCGCCCAACTTCACATAACTCCTATCATTTGTATTAGCGTCTTGCAATATATCGTAAGGAATAAATACAGTTAGCTTCTTTTTTTTTTTTTCAATTAAACATATATGAAAACTTAGACCAAGCCGTATTTAATTTTGATAATCTAACTGCATCTCTTTATATGGTCTATAAATAATGTGTAATGATAGTGTCCAAAAAAATAATAAATTATTAATATAGGAATAATGTAAGAATAGGAAGTAAGATTTGTACAGCGCCCTTGAGGTGATTTTTCACAAAAACGGCGCTATAAAAATCATCCGATTATTATTATTATGCTGTTTCCATTTTTAAAAAAAAAAGCTTTTTTTTAAACTTGTGTACATTGATCACAGTATGCACATTATTGTTGTACTTTTGCGCTACATTTGTATGGTGATTGTTATTTATTGTTGTATTAATTAATATTGTTGAACTAAACTCCTACTGACAAGCTACTTGCAGTGACTTAGCGGGTACAAGTTCCCATTGTACATAATTAATATTGTACAATAAAAATTTTAAAAACCTGTTTTGTACCAAAGACCGAAACATTCAACAAATTATTTTTTATTATTTTTATTTTTTATTTAATATAAATACATATGGAAAATTTAATGGTACAGATATAATAGCTAATTACAAAAAAGTATAAATTTATTTAACAAAAAATGCCCATCTCAATAGAGAAAGATTTCTCGTGTTTGAGTTGCGGAGCACTGCCATCTAGCGACAGTAGTGAATAAATAAAAGTACATCAAGAATGTCATATACATTGTCTTTGTTATTAAACAACACGTATTTACCTAGTTTCCATGGAAAAATCTTCGCGAGCTAACTGTCAACTGTGTCAACTGCATAGAGTTATTATGAATCGATGCCTATATTAACAGTACTGTAATAAACGTTTTGATTTTCATAATACATAGTCTCGAACAAGTGCATCTTTAAACATGAACAGGTAATTTTGCAAGCAGTATTACAGCGATCTATTATGGAGGCCTTGTAACGCCTTACACCTCACAGGTCACCGGCTTCTGTGTGTCGCACTTCCCCCCGCTTCACGACAATCCTAATGACTAATAACATAACGCTCATAAATAACAAGGCTAACACCGACCAACACCAACTAACACCGGCTACAAATTATGGTCCAGCCGCTGAGAGCTGCGCTGTAACATATCTCTTTGTTACATTCGTCGTTTGTGCGAAAGGGGGATAGATTACAAGGGAGGGAGAGCACATAAGCGGACAGCGCACAGTGCTGCGGTCCCAAACAAGTCTTGGGACAAAATTTTAAAATATATGCATAGTCAACCAAATATATATATATGTATATTTATTTTTTTTATTAGAAAATCATACAAAATACTTACATAAAAGCATCATGTATAATATTCCGTATAATAATAATAATCGGATGATTTTTATAGCGCCGTTTTTGTGCAAAATCACATCAAGGGCGCTGTAAAAATATTTTTCCCTATTCTTATATTACATCTATTCTATATGAGTATGATTGGCGTGTAAATATCTCGAATAAATAAGTTGACGACATGTGTGGTGTACGCAAAAAATTTTATGAATTATTTAGTTACAAATAACTATGTTTATTTATCTATCCCACTGAAACTCGGTGCGTGCAAGAACACGATAGTGCAATAACGATATTGTTTGTTTGCACAGCGGCCAAACAAACGAAGATGTTAAAATGTCGAAAATAATGTAAAAAAAAATTATTTAAGATTTACTTGCTTTAAATTTAATTTAATTTGTTAAGACAGACTTTTTGTATTAAGATTTTAAACGCATTTATATAATTAGAGAAAATGTCAATGTTGGGATGTTCACTTATTTCATTGTTCAATCTTGACGTTTTTAGTATAAAATTATGATATCCCGTATTATTCAGGTCTGTCCAGAACAAATCAATATTTCTTGTATATTTGAGTCTAAGGTATAGTGTGATCTTACTCACTAAGTTACTATCAACAAGATTGTTACCAATTTTGTAAAACACAGTCAAATAAAGTAATACTTTTCTTTTGTGAAGGTTTTTCAAATTCTAAAGGGTTAAGTCTCTGCTGATGGCCTTTTAGTAGACGGTGAACTCCCGATTGATATATTAAGATACGTAAGAATTTCTCTGAACGGATTCGATTCTATTTATATGTGTCGTGTAATGTGGAGACCAAACAATTGGTCCGTATTCCAGGACGCTACGAACCAGTGAATTCTAACGAATTATGAGGCAAATTGTTTTTTTAAGCTTGGTGGCTCGCGCTTTAAAATTAAACATCTTTTTTGCCTCGCTTACCGTTTTTTGAAAGTCAATTTACTGTCAAAGTGGATTCCTGCAGGTTGGAAGCCTAATGGATGGGTTAATTATAAACTGCGACTTGATTCAAAGGCAATCATCGGGTACGGGAAGGCTGATAGAACCTAAACGCAAGCCAAATACTAAGTGTAGAGCGCTTTCGGAGTATCGGGGTCTCAGGCTTGGAATACACTCCTTGGGAACTAAGATGTATAACAAGTACCATGATATTTCGGTTCAAACTAAAATCTTGCCTTTTCAGACTTTATATTCTTAAATTCAATATACATGCCAGTGTCATTCTTGTATTGCCTTTACATCCCAATTACACTTTTTGTTTTTTTAATTACATTTTTGAAGCCGCACACCTCAATCTGTTTCATATCGAGGGACGAATCACATTTAAGGAGATAAATTCTAATCACATCCCCGTACTCCAACGCCTATCATAAAAATTACTTCTCCTCTGCTAGATGAAATGGTGGATTCAATCTGTTAGCCATAACTTGTAACAATAGATTAGTAATAAAACGGGACATATTTATTACATATTTGTACAGTGATCTCGAGGTGATTTTTCACATAAATGGCTACAATTATATCGGTGCTATTATTTTGGCACAGAAATTTTTGCAGTAGCCAGACTGATAAAAAAAATGCGCTTGGCAAAAGTTCCCTGGCCCGATTTTTTATTTTTATTTTATAGAACCTTATACGAGAGTCCAATATAGACGAGTTAGATTTAAAACAACAAAAAAATTAAGTGGTTTCCAACAAAAAAAAACACAAGTCCCAGTAAATGTGAAATTCTATGATTTCATGGTCGCATTTTGTTAACAACATCTACAGAATAATGTTCATATCATTAAAATTTACATAATTTAGCTCCATATTCAAAACAAGAACAAAAAACTATAGATATTTACTACTGATGCTCATACTTTGACCTTTGTATTTGGGTTCCCACTTTTCCAATCAAATAATGCATTGTGTAATTACATCGAAACACATTTTTTTTTTGCTAATGAGCGCCATTCATTACTCATCCAGCCTGTAGGAAAGTAATTTTTTTTTTATATTCTGTCCCTAGTCTTGAGTGAAACCGCGGCACTGTGCAGCGGTGGGAATCATTAAAGAGAAAAATAAAAATTGTATAAATAATAAATTTGCGCTAGTGGGCGGAGAATGTATAATCTTATCTAACAAACCGTAAGGAATTGTTTTTACAGTCTTACTCGCATTACTACAAATAATAGAAGTTTTCTTATATTGCCTTATACTCTCGGAGGTGGACTAACATCGGGATTGTCTTCATTCAACACGTTTGCAATCGTACCTGTCTTCCTCTACTAAGTTTTGCGTCAATTTTCCCTTATATTTTGTCGTTCCTCGTGCTGTGTCCAAGTTATTGGAGTTCCCGTTTTCAAATACTATTATTTTTAACAGATATTTTTTAAAACACCCTATACTAATAAACATCAATACCTTAATTTTTTTTTGTGATAATTTCATTAATTCAATTTACTAAAAAAAAGGTTTATTTTGCCAACCTGCACTTGCAATTAAAGGCTAACATTATTTTTTTTGTGCTTTTCCACTGGAATAAACACAAAACTTTCAACACTGTTGACACAGTATAAAAAATGTTCGCTTTTTTAAAAAGAACGCAACTAAATCCGCAAATATTTACAAGTATATGACAGTCAATTATCAGTCAAACTCTTTAGCCAATATAATATATGATCTGGACAAGTTTGGAGGAATTTTTAATATATTTTCTGACTCAAATTATGAATTAAAGCGTCATCTATACCAGCAGTTTGATGAATCCTGCAATTATTTGTTTTAGCTTGGATAATGTAGCGTTAATTATTTGTGTTATATAATTCGTTTAGATTTCTATTTTGTGTTACCGTTAAACGATTTTAAATCGTTACTTTATGGATTGTAATTGTTATATTTTTAATAGCTCATTACATTGTTCTCAAAATCCCTGTAGAAGACCAGATAGGCATGTAATCAAATAAATAAATAAGAAAAACCATTAAAAAAATTAAGAGTGTAAAACATATCATGCAGCGCATAGACAGCAGTATTTTAGCTTGGCAATAAAAAGCGGACATTTAATATAGTGGAAAAAGTTTTTTCTTCATTTTTATGGTGCCACCAAGCAATTTAATTTGTCTTTGAAATCTGTTCTGCAAATTCAAATTTTTTCACATTCATTCAAATCTGACAATTCGTATTAAGGAAAAAATCCCCTTTCCTTATAAGTTTCTTCCTTGTAAGGCGTTAAGAAAAAAGGCTAAATAAAAAAAAACGTGCGTTTGGTTCCTTGTGCTTTTTTAAACTCACTTTATTTTTTCTTATTAGCCATCTTGGTGTTGTCATTTAAAAGCTTTTCAACGATCGCAGCGCCCTCAACTTCTGTCTACTTTTAAATATCAAACGGTATATCTAGTACAATTTCGCAATACTGGTAAGATACCTACCTCTTGAAGAGCACGGTTAATTGGTGAATTTGCTGCTGCATTTGTTTTGTAACGATGCGCAAATTAATTAGGGACAGAAGCTCGGTACAGTCGATATTATTATTTAGAATTTTATGTAAAAATATTAAATCAGCTGCTGTTCGCCTTTTTTACAAAGATTGAAAGATACATTGAAAGTTATTGTTGAATTTGTAGGTGAGATATTTTATAAATTTCTGTTGAATGCTTTCTATACTATCAATGTTTACTTTATATTGAGGATTCTAAATTTATGAGGCATATTGCAGTGAACTTCTTACTAGTAAATACTAGTAAATAATAAAAAAAGTTTTATTATAAAATTACCTTAGAATTTCCTTTTGGAAAGCAACTTCTGAACACCGTTTGGTTAAAATAAAGCACATGGTCTTGGACCATCGTGTCTTTAAAAACCTTCGTTTTCTATGATCCATCTTTGTGTTGCCATTTAAAACATTTTAACCGATCGCAGTGCCCTCAATTTTTGCCTGCTTTTAAATATCAGATTGTTGTCTCGTTAATCAATACATTTTTTTTTAATTTAACTTTTTTTTTCTCGTTTTTTTACAAAATTATATTTCTTGTCACCTATACCTACATAAACCGTCTTAGTTTTACAAGTAGGTTTTTATAGGTACCTAATTGACGACCCTTTTTCATTGTTTGTATTCTACTTTTTATACACTGAAAATGTTTTATATGCATTTTTTTAAATATTTATTTTGTGTAATTAAAAAAAAAAATTGGTGTTCCTGACTGACTAACTAACTAACTAACAATCGCGCCGTTTCTCCGTCTCATACATTCTCTTCTGTTATTCCGACTTCTGACAGCCTGACACAAGTATTTAATTCACTTGATCGTGCCATATCTTTCTCGGACATCCTAAGTTATTCACATTTTCGTCATGTATTCTCCTTACACTATTTTCTTCGTTCATTCGCTCTACATACCCCAACCATCTAAGGGTCCTTTTCTTAATCTTACTCATAACGCTTACATCAGCCTTTTTATGTATTCATGTCGTTTATGTATTTTAAGCATTTTTTTATGTTATTATTAACATTAAAAAATATTTATTGCAGAATAAGCAAAATGTCTTTAAGGCTAAGAAAAAAAATAGGGAACTTTCCTTAAAAATAAGCAAAATAGGCCTCCTGGTTATAATTCATCGGGTGGGCTAACCGACTGTTCTCCTTTTTCGCTATCTCACAAATGACAACAGGGTCCCCTGGGAGCTTTTAATACCAGAATTTGAAGATTGGACCTTACCTTTGTCATCCCGGGGATTAGAACCGACAATAACGGTTTAGCGAGCCTCCTCTGGGGCCACTAGACTACCGGGGGCCTGTTTTGGTATTACCTGGCCCGCCTGGCCGCGGTCCTGACATAAAATGCTACTTCTGAGTACTAGTTTAGAAAATCACGTAAACAAGATTCAGATAAGTCAAGTAGATGAGTCCCGCTGGTCGAAGCAAGTTGTCTAGTAAATATTCATTCTATGGGGAAATTTGAGGAAGGGAATAAAAATGGCGTGGGTAAGTTAGCAGGTACCATATTAATTGTGTATAATTTTAACGGTTCCATGACAATTCAACACGTATGAATCGGCACTTCATATCAATTTTTGAAAGTGATATGAAGAACGGAAAAAAGCTATCCAAGAAACCTTATCTAACCTGACCTAATTATTTTTTTAAATCTGTATATATAAAAATCAATGTAAGTTTGTTTGTTTGTGTCCTTGACCGGTTTCGCTAAAAATAGCATAGTTTGTTTTCATTAGTGCCGGGAAGGTTTAGAGGGTAGTTTGAATGAAAAACAATATGTAAAACTGATGCTATAACGTTTTAAAATCGGTATGAAAAACATTGAACCCGCCATGTTTTATTTAGGTTAGCCTATAGATATAACACTCTGGTTAGACACAGATTGCATATTCAATAGATGAAGGTTTTTTTTGGTAGAATATTTTCAAAATGGAAAACACGAAGAACTTTATGATTTAGATATATTTTGTATAAATAAACGTTTGGAATGAAATAAAATATTCAAATGAATGTTTCTTTATTTGTAGATAGTTATTTTCGCTGTCAAATCAATTATGGCACCCTAACGACAAGCAAGAATTCACAACATCATAACTTTATTACAAAAAAAAAATTCCTGAGAAAAGCCGAGTACACATCGGCTAGTATTTTATAAAATAATAAAAGTATGCGTACGAGTACATATTAGGTTAGATTAGATCAGGTTTTCGCACTATTTTTTTGTTTGTTTGTTTTTGTTTCGTACTTTTAATGACTTTATTTCGCCTTTAATAGGTGTGCCGATTCATACGTCTGTTGAATTATTTGGTCACAAATTTTAACGTGATACAATACAAGAGTCACAACTGTTCAGAGCCAGTGAAACTGTGGCATACCCTTTTTGGAAAAGCAGTGAAATTGAAAAATGCGTTATCTTGGTTGACAGGAGATAATAAAGAGGAGTTGTACAGATTTGACCGCTGTTACATATCTACATTGTCGTCTCCCCTTCATGCTGTTTTTTTTAATTAACTCCGCGCAGGAGGATATGTCTTTGGAGATGCTGTGTGGAGGATCTCTTTAAGGAGAGGAAGGAGTGAACATAGGTCTTGAAGGAGGGAGGAAACACAATGGCCCGCAAATCGTTCCCTAACCGGTCTGTTGAACTTCAAAACGAGTTATAGAAACGACACGTTCTCACGTGACAATTGTCAACCGTGCACAAATGTTGGCCGCGCTTTTACCGTGTTTTCCGATAGTGGATCAATGTCGCCAACTCCTTAGAGCATCTTCCATTAGAATACCCGTAGAACAGAGATAGTATTCCCATCTGACGCCTGTGCTGTAAAAATTCAATTCGTTTATAAAGATAGGGGAATCTACCAAACGCAGTCATTTGTTTATTTCAGGTATTTTGGGACTCCAGCCCAGAGGTGGCTGCCAAACTCTACAATGGGGTGCACTTGCGACTTATGCAGGGTCAGCAGTTGTGTACTATTAAAGTGTTTGCGAGCCCTGTACAATACGTTCAACTTCTGAGAGGCAAACTTGAGTCTGGCTCGATAGAGCCCCCGTGCCTGAGCTGTTCACATAAAGTTACACGAAGCATATCAATGAAAGGATCGTTGGGAAGATTGCTTCCATTAAAGGATACTAGATTGTCATTTCAATTACTTTTGGACGTAATCTGGGTTTTTGAAACATTAAATTCGACTAAGTTATTATTACCCCAAGAGGAAAACCTCTCGGGGTAATATCTCTCCCATACTAGACATCGTAGTCATACATTCGCAATGCCAAAGTTTAAGCCCTCAACCTCTGTATCCGGATCGAAGGACCAAGTCGCCCTGCCATGAAGGTTAAGACATCATCTCGATTCTATTCGTATTTTTCTACATCAACAACTTTTACACCTACATCACATGATAGGGGCATCAATGTATTCTCTAGCGACTTTTACACAGCAGACCTGTGAATCTACTATACCCTAATAAGAGTCCAATACAACAACGCTCATAGACAATTGTTCCGGTTACCGAGGTCTTGTAGTGCCGGCGAAATGTCCAGATCAGGCAGAGTAAACTGTTTTTATGTTACAATGAGGTATAAAGCGGCTAACTCCTGATACAAGCTACTAAATTCCCCAAATGCTCCAATAAAAGCCGAAATCGGGTGGTAAAACTCACCAATACAAAAAATGGGTGCTCCAAAAACCTCCTTGAAAGGAACTTATGATGTGAACATTTTTCTTATTATTATTATTTATTTTTTATGTAATACCACACAGGAATCCCAACTGGCCCTAACCGTCTGGAGTCAGTGAACTATGGCATCCCCGATTGGGATATGTTGTGAACTGAAGGTATTGACGAGGGGAAGGATATGGGGAAGAAGTAAAGTGGAGATGTACGCGACTATTCAGATCTGGCCACCAAATACGGCTAAAGCCATTTCAAGCAATATTTCGATTCTGAATGGTGGTCTTTCACCAGGGCGATACTAACAGTATCTACCACTCTGAAACGTGCCGCAAATATGCTACATATTATTTTTAACTAATAAATTGTGAAATAAAACAATTTAATCAAATGAAATTTACATGCTCACCCCGGGATTTGAACCCGTGACCTCCGGATTCGTAGCCAAGGATCGTAGCCATTCGACCACGGAGACTGTTTGTGTTATTTCTCTTATAAAACCTTTCCTTTAATATTATGTGTGAATAATATAAATATACCGGTAGCAATTGGGACTCGAACCCAGGACCTCATGGCCTATCCGCGACCTTGCGCTATAATCCACTGAGCTACAAGGACCCCAATCCGTTCCGCCATTCTTCGATTTCTAAGAACTCTTAATATTATACTCTTATTAGAATAATTCCAATATATTTTTGGCTGCTACCTTTTTATCATTACCACAAGATTATGCCGGAATTTATTTGTAATCTTTTGAAATGAAACGTGTTTGTTAATATTTTCTTCAATGATTAAAAATATATTACAATAAGGTTTACAAGCTTCAATAAATTATTCCGTAATTTAATAATGTTAGTTTATTTCCTTCCTTTTTCATGTATTTTATGGTGTAATATAATGCCAACATGGACTATATTTCGTTCCACAACCCCTGCATGTAGCCCTAATTTTTTCTTTTCATCATTACTATTTCTCTACATATAAAAATGAATGTCTTTCTGTCTGTCCTTCATTTTCTTTAAAATTACCCGACCGATTTCATATAATTTGTTCTTATTAGGGCCGGAAAGGTTCAGAGCGTAGTTTGAATGTAATCCAATATGTAAAACTGTTTCTATAACGTTTTAAAATTAGTATGAAAAACATCGAACCCCCCATGTTGTATTGTGGTTAGCCATAGATTACATATTCAAAAGAAGAAGGTTTGTTTCGGTAGAATATTTTCAAAGTGTAAAACACAAGTAGGTAGGTTGAAACAATAAATGTTTGCCATGAATTAAATTTTTCAAAAGAATGTTTCTTTAATAGTGTGTTAATGTTTCTTTTTTAGTGTTTTAGATTAATAATTATTGTTTATAAAAATAATAATTGTTACCCTTTGCGCTATGCACAAAAATCTTGTCTTAAGTTTTTAAGAACTTTAGTTTATCAATTAATGAATGTTTCTTTGTTTACAGATAATTACTTTGGCAATCAAATAAATTACGGCACCCAAACGACAAGCAAGAATTCACAACTTCATAACTTTTTTTCCAAAAAAATAAAATAATCCTGAGCAAAGCCGGGTACACACCAGCTAGTAAATAATTTATTGAAAAATCGTTTATCTTACTTCTTCTGGAATCGAACCGAAACCAACGTTCCAAAATCAAAACTCTTACCTACACACCATGAGGGTCGTCAATTATCCATGATTATCTGTCAAGAAATCCCATACAACTCAAAGAAAAGCCGACTTCACAATTGGCCGAAACTCCCGTCGTTTAGGACCCCGTTGAAAAGGATGAATAATAACATATTTCCTCTCATTTCCATGTATATTTTTCCTATGATAATGTGGAAAATATGTTATCGAGGCAAAAGGAAAGGGCTACTTTGGTCCTGGTTGCAAAGATGAAATACAGATTCCTTTCAAATCCATTGTGCTTTTACAAATATTAGGTAGGTACCTATATCATTTTGTGGAATAAATAATTATCGAAGATATGTGGAAAGTTCACGGAATTAGAGTTACCATAAACAAAATAAAAAATACTTTTTTTTTAAGAAAAACAAACATTCTCGGGTTACGAATAACCTGACAATATTTTTAAATCTCCTGCTACCATCATAGTGAGTGGAAGATGTTGCTTGTGTCGTAGTGGGGGACTTAGCCAGCCGAGGAATTGAACTTACAACGCCTGGGTGAGACCCAAATGCGATTCCAACTCAGCTACTGACTGGTCGTTCAATTGATACATAATTTTTTTTTTTAAATTGTATAATATTAATTATGTACAATGGGAACTAGTACCCGCTAAGCCACTACAAGTAGCTTGTCAGCAGGAGTTCAGTTCAACAATATTATATAATACAACAATAAATAACAAAAAATATAGGTACATAGTAAAACAATATAGGTACAAGCATGTTGTGATCAATGTACACAGGTTATTAAAAAAAAAAACTAAAAAAGTTTTAGAGATACTAGACTACAATTACATAATATCGGTTTAAATAATATTATTTAAATATTAAAATTATTTATTTGTTATCCACACCTTGTCAAGTTTTACAGTTTTTGTTCTTTGTTTCATCGCTAAGAAACAGCCGTTTGTCTAGCATAGACCTAATTGTTTGCAACTTTAAAAAAAAAATTATGTGATACCACACTAGAGTCCCAACCGTCTGTAACTAGTGAGACTATGGCATCCCCAATTACGTTTTTTTCCCTAATGTTTTACAAAAGTCGCAAAAAATGTGACCTTACTGGGGAACCCCGTTCTAAGGTCACATTGTACATGGTTACATTATGTATGGATTATAAATTAGGTCACGTTTTTTGTAAGTTTGTCAATTTTGTTAGGTTTCTGTAATTATTTTAAAATATTACTAAAAGAGAATTATAAGGAAATAAATTAATAAAAATTCTAATAACCAGGAAGAAAGCATACCGTGAGCGTTAATCTCTGTTCGGTTGCAACATCATATCTATAGTCTTCTATGTCCCGTGTCCATAATCCCTAACTTAATACTTCTTTCGAAGTCCGTTAATTTTATAATCGTTTCTATTACTAGAAGGAGGATGTTAAATACTTTAATAGAGAAATATTACAAAATTATTTGTCCAAAAGTTGTTTTAGATTGGTGAAATGTAATTCTTAATTGTGTAATTGTTTTTGTGAGGCTGAAGGCATTGAGGAGGGAAAGATTGCTATTCCGATCTGGTCACCAAACACGGCTAAAGCCATTTCAAGCAACGTTTTGATTCTGAATTGTAGTCCTTTCACAAGTTATTTTGGATGATTAAATTGTGAAATTATATAATTTTTTCAAATAAAATTTACTCGCGCACGCCGGGATTTGAACCCGCAACCTCCGGATTCGTAGTCAAGGATCGTAACCACTCAACCACGGAGGCAGTCAGACTCACTGTAGGACCAACATGCCTACGATACTTCCATGCGACCGAAAATCGTGACCAAATGAATGCCCCAGGGACTGAAGCCAGTAGAGAGCATTTGTAGAGGAAGATACATCAATAACTAG
Source organism: Halesus radiatus (assembly GCA_022606495.2). Taxonomy (NCBI): domain Eukaryota; kingdom Metazoa; phylum Arthropoda; class Insecta; order Trichoptera; family Limnephilidae; genus Halesus; species Halesus radiatus. The sequence continues at coordinate 175,150 of JAHDVE020008280.1, forward strand.
TATTTACTGCACGGTTTTAATTGATGCGGTGAACTTATGCCCAAGAATATGAATGGGGCAATCGACTAAAAAAGACATAGCATTACTAATATAAAATACTTTTGTTAGCGTATGACAGGTTGTCTCGTCCTTCTTCGTACTTGTAACATTGCGAGAGTGATAATTACACCAACCTACGAGTTTCATTTAACACCACATAAACCCCGATACTATTAGAGACGACACGCCATATTACCTTGGCGTAATCGTCACAAATTTAAGAAGTAACTAACATTTAATTAAAGACTTTAATCTTTTTTTTTTTTTTTATAAATAATTCAATTTTTGTCAACTCTTCAACGTCGTGAGCTGGAAAGTGCTGTGTTCCTATTAAAATCGCAATGTGAATATTTAAGCAAAAATCAGTACAATTTTTAAGAAGTTATTAATAACCTAAACTTGCTAATGCTTTCTTTTTTCTAACGAAAATCTCAGTAAACAACGGCCTTTATCGACTTATTGTAGAGAGATTCAAGCCTCGTTAAAACATTTGTATTAATCATCAAAAATATATGAAGTGTTAACAACGATATTGTTTTCATTTAACGAGTTAACAATCACACATCTGCGTCAATAAATATGTAAATATCTATATTGAAAATTTAGCTATCTGAAATAAACTTTTTGTATTAGAAAATAACGAAATATTATTTTATATACGACTTATTGTTGTCGTTTATGTTTTTACGTATTTTTTTTTCTTTTAATTTTTAGAAATATTTTTGAGTAAGATTCTTGAGAAATATTTACGTTTTGAGTTTGTTACATAGGTTTTTATTTTATGTATATATTATGTAACTTAACTATAAATTTAGGATAAAGTTTGGAAAAACAAGCTCCCGTAAGATCAACTACAAAAAAGTAGTTTATCGGGACTTTTTTAATCATATTTTTTGTCAAATGTTTTAATTTAATAAAAAATTAAAACATTTCGCGGTATTATTCAATCCATTCATAAGTTCCAAGATTGACAACCGTGGGCACAAAGAAGACTTCCTGATACAGACAGTATACGTATAGTCGTACTTCGTCGTGTATGATCCAGCCGCCGAGAGCACCGTTGTCACCTTTCGACTAATGTGTCTGCAGCATTCTTATTAAATTACACACGAATATAAAAATAATTAAACTACGTATAAACTTATTTAACGTATTACCTACACCACCTTCTAAAATAACAACATTCAGTTAGTGATAGTGCTACGCTGGCGGGTCAATACTTACAGACAACTTGTTTATTTCTGCTTGCTGTTAGGGAACACTTTCGGCCGTGGCTTCCAACTGTTCAGCTATATAAAAATAAAAATTCAGTTGAAAAAAAAGAAGTTATTCACTTGTACAATCTCGAGGGTTATGATGCCGTGCCTGTCTAACTAGGGGGACCTGTGTTAAGAGCAGACAAAGTTTACAGTTTACTATTATATAATATAATATTCTCATCCGGAAGCTGTTTTCTCAACATTTATAATACGTTTTTAGGTTATGCCAAAGAAAGCTCCTTTATGCAAACTTTGTCCTTCTTTCGTTAAATCTTGGATTTGCATTGAGTCGCTTCCTTTATCCGTATAACTATGGTGAAGAAGAGACACCGTTGGAGATTTAATAATGATATGTAGCCAAAGGAGACACGGTTTTCTGAATTCCGTAAGTTCATAAACGTTCACTAAATAAGCATAAAAATGTCTAAAGAAATTAATAATGTAGGTGTTATCACAGATTATAAACTGCATTGGAAGCCAATATCGATTCTATAATAAAAAGACTCCGTAAATTATGCTACATTTTCTACTCTCTCAGATCAATCCTTTTCCTACAAACTCTAAGATGAGTTTAATCAATAACTACATATGGGTATCGTGGAATGGGGAGGTTGTGCAGCATCAATTCTTTATCGCAATCTTTGACATTCGACAGTTACACATAAAGACATTTCTCAAGTACACATCGTCGCAGGAAAGCAATCCTGCCGTAACCACCACTACCCACAAAAATGCTCTGTGTACACCATTCCAAAGGGTTTTTTTTCTTCTGCGTCGATCTATCTGAGTCAATGTAAAATGAGACAGGGGCGCTATTCCCGTTTTTTTTAAGGAAGATTCCTTAGCTTTTTCCTTAGGGTTAAAGCCTTCTTACTTAACTGCGGTTTAGGGTCTCTCGGATGACAGCTGTCAGCTGAATTCAGCGAGCGACATACATTAAAAATGTTAATGTTTGTAATGTTTTAACAAGAGAAAAACTCAATATTTGCGATGTTTTAACGAGAGAAAAACTCAATATTAAGTATGTTACCAATTACGTTATTATTTACTTTAAACATAATTAGCTAGTAAACATTATTAAACATTACATAGGTGTTGACATTTTTGACAATTCACCTCAAGCGCGGTATTGAAGAGAGACAGTACGACCGGCCGAGTCCAATAAATTCGATTCCGATGGCGGTGGACTCACTCCAAGTTCGCAAATCCGGATTCACTCGTTTCGAACACTCAAGGAACGGCAAAGGTTTTGGATTGGAGTCGGAAACGAAAGGCGTCCCTATTCATTAGTGTAATATGAACGATTTTTGATTCCGGAACGGTGAACCTATGCGGACCGAAAGGAATGAAGACCGAGTCCAAAGAATCGAGTCCAGGTGGCTAAACTCGGAATTGGAACCGAGTTTTTAAAATAAGTGGAATGACCCACAAAAGACACTAGAGACAAAAAAAATCATTACTATCTAATGAATTCAAAATCTTATGTCACTTGAAGATATTTCATCAATTTGTGTTTTCAAATAATCTCTTGACAATCTATTTAGGATCTTTTTACTATGTCTCACCGGAATTCCGCAGTTATTCAAGAAGCCTGTAATACTAAGGAAAAACGTAAGGAATCTTCCTTAAAAAGAACGGGAATACCGCCCCTGGACGACCTTGGAAAAAAACTTCGTCTTGTCAATATTACGTTTTTTAATTGATATACGAGTATAAACCTCAAAATCCTGCGTTTTTTTACATGGCTTTGGTTGTTACAGCAATATTGCTTTCCTGCGACGGTATGGAAAAATGATTTAATGAACAAAATATAATGAAAATTTTACAGCCGCTACTCATCACACCTAAAACGTATAATTCCCCAAACGAAAACAGCCTTGGCCCAACGACAGTGCTCTTATATATCTCTCCCAAAATGTTCAACTCACAGAGTACTGATACTAGGAAATCGAAATCTGATAATCTTTACACCGTCAGTGTTTAAAATTGATTATTTGAAAATGGAAGGAATTATTTTGAAGGGTGCCTTACATCATAAATTAAGTCAATTTCTTTTATGAATGGTTTTGAGTAATGTTTGGGGTTGGGATATGTTACCCTTACCCCTACCCTTACTTTGCCCTGCCCTACCCATACCCCTAACCCCTACCCCTACCCCTACCCCTACCCCTACCCCTACCCCTACCCTGCCCCTAACCCTAACTCTACCTACTACCAGCTCCTGCCTACCCCTACCCCTACCCCTACTCCTGCCACTACACCTACCCCTACCCCTACCCCTATCTCTACCCCTACCTCTACCCCTACCCCTACCCCTACCTCTACCTTTAAACCTTCTCCGGACAACACGGATCATTTTTCAAAAAACTGGGCGTAAATCGGTTCAGTAGTTTTTTAGTCTATAGCGGATACACCTACGAACATTACATACATACACGAAAACAAACAAACTGCCGGTAAAAATTCATTCAGTTAAAGAGTTTATCTGAAAATCGAATTTTGTTTAAGAAAAATCATCAAATTTGGTATCTAACATAGATACGTATAAAATACCTATAATTCTTGATTTTACTTAAAGTATATTCGATTTAGGTAAGTACTTCAATTAAATTCATTATTAACAATTTATTCGAAAATTGAATTATAATTAAAACTATCTTTGGTTTGCAAAATGTCATGCTCAAAGTGAGACATCGTTGACAATTTCGTAAGAGTTTTTCGAATGTTAAAATAGCTATTCAGATGTATTTCCATGTGGTTGTAATAATCCAGAAACCTTCTCGAGGGTGGAAAGAAGATATTTTGAAAATTTCAAACATTTCCTATGTTTAATATAGCCACACATAAAGGACAAAGAAACAAACGAACTTACATTGATTTATATATATATAGATATGTTAACATATTTAAAAATATATACATATATTTCCATTATAATTTTTTTTTATTATCTTATTTTATTTCTTTTTACTTGTTAATAAATCTCTAATTTCGTTTTTTTTTCTTTCAACATGTAACTTTATATTGTTTTAAAATTATTTTATCTCCATTAATATTACCTTATCTTACTTTTGTACAACATGTAGGTATACTAACAACTAACAATGTTATATTAAACAACAAATTTTTACTTCCATAATACGGACATGTGCCTAATTTGGTAGTCTAATATCACGTAAATTTTGTACCGAAACTCGCATAAGAATAAATAAAAAAGAAAATAAAAAAACAAGGAAGGTACGTACCTATTTAGGTACACAGCATCCTTGGGGTGGTTTGTCACAAAAACGGCGCTATGCAAATGGTCCAAATATTATTAATAATGTGTTTTCTAATATATGTGTCCGGTGCGTGCAAAGTCATATCATCTCAGCCCAAAACATTGTAATTTAACGTTTTAATCTGGAGTGACCTACCAGGTAAGTATGTTTTCTGTATATGTACATAATAAGATAAACCCTAACAAATAGTATTTCTACAGCGCCCTTGAGGTGATTTTTCACAAAAACGGGGCTATATAAATCATCCAAGTATTATTATTATTATTAATGTATGTAAAAACTGGAACAGCGCAAAAGAATAGTAACTGCTAAAAAGTGTCTGGATCCAGTGGGAATTTGGTATCCCCAATTAGGGTATGCTGTAAGGCAGAAGAGTACAGGGAAAGGAAGGAGATGAAAGGATGAAGGTTGGGAAGTATCTGACTATTCAAATCTCGTCAACAAACACCGGGAAACCACTGCAAGAAACGTTTCAATTCTGAATGGTGGTCTTTTACAAAGGCGATACTGAGTGCATCTTCCACTCTGGACCGTGCCGCAATCACACTATGTTAAATTTCATATTATCGGTCGGCACCAAAAAATACATATTTTGCAGGTTGCTAACTCGAGAAATATTATGAATGATTCGTCTGTAAATTTTATACGGGTAAATAGAAAAATTTATAAGGTTTCAAAGGATAATAATCCTCAAACTGTTATCTTTTGAAATCTGTATGAAATTCGTACTGAAATTTGATAAAACATTCAAAATTGTTTACAGCTGTTTTCAAACTTCACCTGCGTATTGCATTTCATAAAATTTAAAGAATACAGTATGAGGATTTTTGGATTTTGAAACCTTATACTTTCCTAACTACTAGTATGAAATTTATACATAAATCATCCGTGGTGTTGCTTGAGGTAGCAACCTGCAAAGTGATGTTTAGGGCCATTTTTTAGTGCTGGCCCTGTGAAATAACACTTACGTTTTTTATTATTTACGCACGCTGAAATTCGCACCTGTGACCTGAAATCGTAGTTAAGGAGCTGAAAAGATTTTTGATTTTTGAAATCCTGTTAAAATAAATCATCTTTTGAAATATGTTATTATTAACTAGCTGATGTGTACCCGGCCTTGCTCGGGATTTTTTTTTTAATAAAGTTATGAAGTTCTGAATTCTCGCTTGTCATTAGGGTGCCATAATTTATTTGACAGCGAAAGTAACTATCTCCAAATAAAGAAACATTCATTTATTATTTCATATTTTATTTCATTCCAAACGTTTATTTTTTTTTCAAAATATATCTAAATCATAAAGTTCTTAAGCAGGTACCTACTCGTGATTTCCATTTTGAAAATATTCTACTAAAAAAACTTCTTCTTTTGAATATGCAATCTGTGGCTAACCAGAGTGTTATATCTATGGTCTAACCTAAAAAAAACATGGCAGGTTCAATGTTTTTCATACAAATTTTAAAACGTTATAGCAACAGTTTTGCGTATTGGATTTCATTCAAACTCCTTTCTAAACCTTCCCGGCACCGATTTAGTAATTTTTGAGAAAATCGAGGAAAAAGAAAAAAACTTACATTGATTTTTATATACTCGTATATAGATAATATTTGTATACTATTATAAGTGACGGTCTCCTTGATTGTATATCTCCTTGATATTTGCGATCTTAAATTTCTGATATTTTTTTATAATATTATTTAATCATTATTATGTAATCTGTTATCACCATAAATCGGTGTATTCAATTTATTTCTTATAACTTATTGAAGTTTGTAAACCTCATTGTAATATTTAATCATTGAAGAATATAAATAAAATCGGGTAGGTATATCCGAGACTCTGTTCAGATTGCAATTGATTTCGGGATGAAACTTTGCAATCATCATAAGGATAGCAGCCAATAATATGGGTTTTATAAAAATGGAGGATAATATTAACAAGTCTTGAACTTGAAGTATTATATCGGTGTAAATGGCGTAAATTGAACTGGTCTCATTAGCTTAAGCGGTTACCCCGGATAGGTAGAGGTCCTGGGTTCGAGTGCCAGATGCGACTGAGATCTTTTTAATTTCTGTTGTTTTTTTCGGTTTTGTGGTTCATTTTGGGATGTGTTAATATTATCTTCTTCAATGATTAAATAAAAAGGTGTATTCATTTATTTTTTCAAATTGTATACATAGATCACAATATGCATGCACCTATATTGTATTACATAATATTCTTGAACTAAACTCCTGCTTAGAAGCTACTTGTAGAAACTAGTCGGGTACAAATTCCCATTATATTAATTTAATATTATACAATAAAAAAAAATAAAAATAAAATAATGTAAGGACAACCGCTTTTGCACAATTTTCTTAGGGAGAATTCAACACCTGAAAGTGCTCTGAAAGAGTGGCAGGCTGCAGCGGTATTTCTTAGCCATCACGCGAGAATTCCTGAAAAGTAAAGCAATCCCGCCGGCAAAATTATAAAGAAAACCCACACGATGCATACTGATGAACTTTGCAAAGTTGAAAGAAAAGAGTATAAAGGGCAGGCCCCCCGGTTATGAATATTTTCCTTGCTACAGTGGACATTCAAAAAAATAAAAGTAACGGATTGTGTAAAACTGGGTTTTACACATGACTTTTGGTGAGGATGTGTGTGGTTGGTGCAGCTTCTCGGTCGCAGTGACCAGAATTGTTGCGGTAATAGTATTTATAATAAAATTTCTATTACTTGGAAGGACCATGAGTGCTATTATAACATAATAATTTTTATACATATTTTAGAAACAGAAAAGAAACGTGAAAAGTACTCGTCGAATTCGTCAATCACTGCAGGAATATATTTCTTCATGATACACTTGTAATTTTCACTTCTTGTTTGAAGAAAGGGGACAGGGAATGTTAGGAACAATAGGCTGAGCAAAAATGTGGTAAGATTTTTGGTTCAGTGGTTTCTTAATATTGGATTCAATTGCGGAGCGCGGTAGAATTTCGAGATCAAAACGTCAAAGTTATGCTGCGTTTTGACGAGGAATGGACTGGTAGGTTAAACACTAAAATGGGATGAAGGAAAATGTACATAATTGCACCCAATAATAATTCGACTTATGGTATTCTTAATAGGTGACCAATTATTGGCGTGAACAAATGTAAAAGAAATAAAAATATTTCTGATATGTTTTTTTTTTCAAATATGACACAGGGATAATTGATTTAAAATCAGTCTAAAATCGCCGGCAACCTACACTGTTTATAGAGGAGATAAAGTTTACTTGTTGCTAACTGAATCCGCTCTCAGACATGGAAACTTCTTGGTTATTTATTAATATCAAATCGTGCATATTACATCACGTAACCCAGATCTAACAAAACCATATTTTGCGTAAAAATCCAAAATCGTATATTCTGACGCTGATCAAGAATCGTAATTCTTAATTCATTTTTTTTATTTACAGTAAATATCTCTGTAAATATACTAACCAAAGAGTTCATATTTTGGTTGTTTCTGAACAATACATTTATGTGTTGGATAAAATAATTCAAATATCTAAGTTGTTATCAAAGGGAATATAAAATATATATATATATATGTTTTGTCGAAATCCGGAATTAATTTATACGTATATCTGCGTACGTTGATAACTTGCCGAGTGGTGCGCTAGTTAGCGAAAGGGCTACGGGGTTTCGCTCACAATGCCATGTTGCACTGTCGTCAGTAGTAGCCGGCGGTATTCCGGTAAATGTTATGGACATAGCATGCGTTTTATGCGTGGCCGATGCTTTTTCCTCGTTTTCAGCACTTACTTTACGTATGTACTCACATGATAATATTATGCAGTTACATGTTTTATATGAAGAAGAATGTCCCGGGCAGTATGTGTTTGTTTTGTATGCGAATCTACATTATTCCGAGATTGATGAAATTTTGCACACTTGATTTTCGAAACAAGGGAAAGGTCACTATCTACATGAGATCTCGAAAAACCACCCCATTCCCACCCCTTAAAGGAGAATTTTGCTACTTGATAAAATTTCGCACACTTTATATTCAAAATAGAAGGAAAATTACTTGCCAGGGGTAGGGGTAGGGGTATCATATCACAACCCCAAAAATTTGATCCTAACCATTCATTATTCCAGGCAATGCCGGGTACTTTAGCTAGTAAGTAATTAATGTAGGCTATTCATTTTTATCCAACTAAAAATAAAAAGTTCTAAATGTATATGTTTCCAACCATTTTTTATCCTAAATTGTCTGTGGAGGTGCCCGCCCACTTTCAAACACAATAAAAAAGTAACCGCCCACTCTTAAGACAATAAATTGACATCAAAGTAAAAACTTTCAATGTTAAATTATCATAGATAAGTTAATATTTAATTATTATGAATACATATCATTTGTTTTAAAAAGTAATACACACACCAACATTTTATACTTCACCGTGTGTGTTGAAAATATGTTGAAAATAAAGTGTTAGCTTGACTATTGCTTAGGCCGCGAAAGCACATTACTTGTTCCGTACATTTGACGTTTGACGTTTCTCACCCGTGAAAAAACAAGACAACACGTAGCGTATGATAAGTTAGGTTCTCTTCGGTTTTATTTATAACATGCGAAGAACATGTTTTAACATTCGAAAGCGGAAATAAATCTTTGTCATTTAATATTTTAATCACGTATAATAAATCGTAAACTAATAATGACATTTGACGTTTGTTTACCCTGCTAACACTTTTTTATAAGTAATCCTCTGTTGAGGAGAAGTTAATCCACAAAAATCGATATCCAAAATTGATCGTAAATTCGATCGAGAATTTCGTTTGGAAGAACGTATTTGTGCATTTGAACAGTGTTAAGGCTAAATTTCGGCTCAACATTTGCTCATTATGGTTGAGAAGAACGGCCGTGAGTGTATAGCACCGGAGCTTGGGAGATTTTCTAGCACCGTTAGGGAGGGGTTATCATGTGATTTTTATATAATGCAACACAGAAACAGATGCACATTCGAGATAATGGTTTTAGTTATTATAATTTGTTTTGTTGGTTTGCCAAAACTGGTGCCCACTCCCCTACACGGGTGCAGATCATGTTGTCTTACTATATAAAGTGTTATCGAGACGTGAGATCTACACAATGCACGTAGTACGTAAAACAAGTCCTTCCACGGGGAATGTTTGGTGTGGTTTGTTAGTAAAATTTTCAATTTAAAATGTTTATCATTTTTTTTATGCTACCAACATAGCTTGGAAATAAAATGTAGACATTTAATAAAGCGGAACTACATTTTTTCATTATTATGGAAATACCAAATTGCTAACTATATCTTTTCAAATTTGTTCCTCACATTCGAATTTTGCAGTTCGTTTTAAAGAAACAATGCAAAACATCACAATTTGATTTAAGTATTTTTTTTTTTAATATTTTGGATCTGTGAAATAAATTTTGTTTAGTTTTATTTATCTAACATCTAATTATTTATATATATATATATGTATAAATTTCGTCAGTTTTATATGCCGACCTGTTTCGAAACAACCGTTCCTTCGTCGGGACAAAATATATAATACTTAGCAATATTACAAAAATATAGGAGAACATATATAGTAGGTGTCGAAGTGGAGGTTGGTGCATTACTGGGGATTAGTAAAGAGTGGGGGGAAGAGATAGAGATTGATGGAGTGGTGAAAGGCAACATATTTTCTTCCTCTGTATCATTCATATCAGGGTGGAAGATACTCTCAGTATCGCCCTGGTGAAAGACCACCATTCAGAATTGAAACGTTGCTTGAAATGGCTTTTAGCCGTGTTTGGTGACCAGATCTGAATAGCGAGGTATTTCCCCACTTCCTTCTTCCCCATATCCTTCCCCTTCTCAATACCTTCAGCCTCACAACATACCCCAATTGGGGATGCCATAATCTCACTGGCTCCAGAAGATTGGGATCAATTGGGACTCTTGTGCGGTATTCACATTAAAAAAAAAGAAATTACTATAATTTTACGTAATACACAATTTTATGTTATTTATTACGTACATTTTATGTTTTCCGAAATATATAAATACGCTGCTTTTTTTTCACTACTTCATGAAACTTATATAATACGTATTATGTATCACGTATATTACCACATTATTTATTTTGTATATTTTGCAACTTAAAAACCTTTTGCTTTTTTTATATGCACGTCTGCATATATATACCTACTGTGTATCGTATTCATTTTTGTTTCCTACTACTTAAAAAAAGTCTTTCTTTATCGTGCACTAAATCATGTAAAATATAATAAACATATATACGTAAAAATCCATCAAGGCGTTATAAATGAATAAATAACTAAAATAATCTGTGGCTAACCAGAGTGTTATATCTATGGGCTTACCTAAATGAAACTTGGCGGGTTCAATGTTTTTCATACAAATTTTAAAACGATATAGCAACAGTTTTACATATTGAATTTCATTAAAACTACTTTCTAAACCTTCCCGGCACTAATAAACTGTACTATTTTCAGCGAAACCGGTCAAGTAATTTTCGAAAAAATCGAGGAGAAACAAACAAACAAACAAACTTACATTTATTTTTATGTATATACTCGTAGATAATATACTCACTATTATTAGGGCAATTTATTTTTATTTCTAAGGCTTCTAAATTATCTAAGCGTTTTCCTTCGATTTTATCTTGCAGAATATTGAAATCCGTATTTTTATCAAAATATTCTATAAAAAATAAATGAAAAATAAAATAATTTTTTTATTATTTCAGCATTACCGTGAATACTAGAACATTGTTTGTTGAATTATGTTCCATTGCAAAAAAAAAATTGCAGAAAAAAATAATTAGATGAAACCATAGCAGAGTGATGCAAAGTTTCAGGTTCGTGTCAATTTTCTAAATTAAACAAACGTCTAAAGAGCCATAGTGAAATTTTTTTATATTATTTTCGTGTGCACTACACAAGAGTCTCACTGTTTGGGGCCAGTAAGTATATGGCACACACTGTATTGGTTGTGTTAGTAAAGGTTTGAGGGGGTGACTGGAAGAAGGGGCTAGATAAGCAGCTCAAGTCGGTCCGAAACTTCCAGGAAACTTGGAATAAGCATTTGTGCACACATCTGGAAAATCGGAATATGTGCAGTGTTTAAAGCTCTGCCAAGAGATTTGAATGTACTATGTATTATGTACTTGCATAGGAAATCTTAAATTATTACTATAGTAAAAACATATTGAAAACAGTTTTTTTTTCTGTTGAAATACTTTATAATTTAATGAAATAATTCTTTGTCGTATACCACTCTTAAAATTTATCTGCCGATTTCGGTTAATCTTTAGGATTTTCAATCATAGTGATTTTAAAGATGTTCCCTTTCTTTCCGTGTAACTCCTACCCTTCCCCTACCCCTCTACCTACCCTTCTACCTAAACCTCTACCGCCCCCTCTCTGATGCTCTGTCCTATCCTATTCTAATATACGAGTATTTCACTTTATTTATCCTAATATATCTCTGCATATTAATTCAGTTTATATGATTACGGTTCTGAGGAAGGTTAAGATTTACCGAAACCGGTCGACAAATGTGTAAATTTAATAAAGTGGTTTACAACAACTGTTCAAGTAAACGTTTTATTTAGTATGATAGGGTTATAAAAAAAACGAACATGGCATCTTAGTTAAAACGATATTTTAGAGCTCTATAGCTCATGCTTGAATTGACATTACCATCTGGAAATAGTTACGATGACCTAGAAATTACGGATGAAAAATTAGATAAATTTTCATGACGCCAGTGCTCACCGTTTCAAAGTTTCAGTTAATTATAATAAAAATGTATAGTCTTTAAGTCCGTATCTGATGAAAGATTTGTATGGTTTCTGAAGTACAATCATTTCAATACGTTGGTTTTTAAGCTTCTGAGCCCTGAGTCGAGGAACTAACGACTCTGTTGTAGTATGAAATGTTTTATGTATATTTTATGGAATGTATCCACTATTCTGTTTATATCAACCCCATAGAAAAATAAAACGTTTTACAAAATTGTATTAGTATAAAAAAGCTCATGACTTTCCCGTTAACAGATTAATGAGAAAAAGAAGACTGATTGTAAGAAAGAAAGGCTCTCCTTCTAGTTCCCGGAAATGTCAATAGGTGTCAGCGGCGGCAGGAAAAGTTCCCGTTCAAGAAAAACCAAATGGACGATGCCGCATTGTTCCTTTTTCAAATGTCTATATTCCGGTACCTACATAGTGGATGCAATAAGAAACTCTAGTCCAATTTTTTATTATCAATCTGACGAAATATAAATACTATGGTATTTACTAACAACGTTTTCATAGTTAAATTAAATCTCAATTTAATATTTTTTTATAACCCAACAAATTAG